>JAVQKC010033398.1:0-29804 GCA_036025475.1 Philypnodon macrostomus
TTCACGTCCTCCCCTTCCTCCCCCGTCCTCCCTGTCCTGTGTTAGTACAATGTTTTAGTCTGACAGGCAGTTGCAAAAATATTTAACTTCACAAATTGCAAACTATATTCCACATTTATCGGTACATGCTAAATGAATCTAGGTGGATATTGGATCCACACATTGGTAGGTCAAGTCTGCAGAAATGGTTAGTGTTGGTTTTGTATATTAAAACATCCATAAACATTTTGAATATACAATTTAATCACGTCTAACGTCTAATAAACGACTGGAAGAAATATAGAGGCTTGGCCCAGGCAGATTTTTAGTCTATTATCAACGGAGATCTGGACAGAAAATGTTCAGTGTTCTGTATCTCCAAGGCATGTCCATCAATCTGACAGCGAGCATTCTGAGGGTGAAAAGCGCACTTGAGACTCCCAGCGAGGAGATCGTGAGTTCGATCCTCGTGACGACAGTGATCACCCCGAGTGTCTGCATGTCTTCACCGTGTTAACGTGGGTTCTCTTCAGGTATTCCTCCCACCTCCCTAAGACATGCATGCATCGAAATTATGCCTAGAATGACTGAGAGCGAATGGTCACTGTGTCCAGGGTGTACCTCGCCTAAGGCCCACCGTCGTAGAAGAAGATGAATATTGGATTTTGTACCAGACACACACACACATATATGTATGTACATTTATTTGCATGTCAATGATGTTGCTAATGCATTGGACCTTGACAAATGTGAATGTCTCTCACTAGTATTTAGCAGATGATGCTTGTGGAGCTAAAGCCTGTCTCAGCGGCTCGTTCCTGCTAAGCCTGTTGGATTAGAACTGTATTAGACCCACAGTTCATCATTCAGACTGATTTCTTTGCTTCTTTGTCATTGTAATGATGCATTTAACTTACTGCACCACCAATAATGCACCATGTAATTGTTTTCTCAAATGTTTTTCTCTCACAGGCATCTATCACCGGTGATGTGGATTGCAAATAAATACCAGTGAGTTATTGTGATGAGAACAATGACAAAAATGAGGTTATTAGGATTGAGCTTGTGTGGGTATTTAGTTTTCTGGATTTACACGGTGATAGAGGACAACATTGACAAGCGCTCAGGGTTCGGGGAGGGGTAATTAGTCCTTTTTGACTCAGTAAAAATGACAGTGAAGTGCAGAGCATAAATGAACGCACTGTATCACAAGTCAACGATCTTCCCAGATTAGCAGATGGAGACTTCATATCACAATTCAATATTGTATCCCCATATTACCCACCGCCATTATTTTAAATACATATTCATATTGCATTTGTAAAACATATAAGTAGCGTGTTCAGCTTTAAGAGGCACTAGATCAAGTTCAAAATGCAAAAACAAAATTATAACATTTTCAGGGAATGTGGCGTAAGTGGCAGCTTTTAAGTGCTACAGTGATTAGACAAATGTGTTACTGTGTGTGGCTTTTACTGAACATAATGTATTATCATATAAATTGAATTTGGTCTCCTAATGTTTGAGAGCATAATGGGAAAGGCTGCTTTAATTATGTTATTTCTTCCTCCAACTCAGTGTCCACGTCGGATCCATCTCGGCTGAGAGGGCCTCTTATTTATTTGATACGATTAGTGCTCCTCATGCGGCCCTATAATGTTGTGATATCTCCTCTGTCAGAGAACTGTCAGGTAACAACGCATTTGTAAAATCTAATTTTATGCTCAAGTGCCTCTGCTTCTGCAATTTATCGCAGCTATCGCTCAGCCCGGCGTTCCCGTTCCACTCTGCCTTCCCCAGTCTCCGCCCCCTCTTCCCGGCTTAGTGAGGTGTTTTGATCTCATTATCATTCCCAAACATTCACACCGGATAATCTGTCAGGGTGGGAGGCTCCGCTCGGAATCGCACCGAGCACCGCGGTCATGATTGGGGCCGACGGGGCGTGCTTCCAATGAAAATATCAGTTTTTGCTGCTGCTAACGTGGAAATAATGGCTGGTCTCTGAGATGAATACTAAAAAAAGTGACTGTGTCAATTTAGTTAAACAGAGAGAGACTGTTTTACCTCAGAGCTGGAAAATTGATGACTTTATAAACCGAACGATAGAAGGACGTTTCTGAAGAAGGAGAGGTGGAGAGAGAGAGGTGAGAGAGAGCGGGGGAGAGAGAGGGAGGGAGGGAAGGAGAGAGAGTAAGGGAAGGAGGGAGGGAAGTGGAGGCAGAGAGAGAGAGATGGAGTGAGAGAGATGGAGGATGTGAGGATGGGAGGAGAGAGAGAGGGAGAGGGAGAGAGAGAGAGAGGGAGAGAGAGAGAGAGAGAGAGAGAGAGAGGGAGAAATGGGGAGAGAGATTCTTAGCCCCTTTAACCTGCTCCCTTCTCCTCAGCGGTCACCACAGCGAACCATCAGATCATTACACAACCAGATCATTTAACCAGGCTTGGAACTGGTACAAAATGTGCGCTTGTGACTGGAGTTTATTTGTTATTGAACCTCTCACTCATTTCTCTCATAGTAATTGTGTAGGAGATTTTCAAGTGCTTTAGTTCATGAACCTGCATCCTAGTATAACTGGTCAAACTCCCATACCCTGATCGGCCCCTAACCGATCTCTGCTCTGCCAAAAGTACCTGATCAAATGCTCAGCCTACTTTTAACTCTGAGTGTGATAAAAAAATAAAAAATAATAATATCATTGATCCATCAGTTACCATCAGAATTATTTTCGTGCAATTTACAATGGCTTGTAATACGTAGGCAATATGTAAGAGTGAGTGCACAGGAAGATTTGACCGAACAGAGGATGCTCCAAAAAAAAGCCTGGCTCTCCGTTCGGCAAAAATAGAAATAATGGCCGTATCTTTGCACCACACGCTAAAAAACTTGGCCCGTCAATTTAGTGAAGAAAAACTGCCTCTTGGTCTCGGGGCACAATATCAGGACTGTCCAGCTTTGGGATTGATTAGCCAAACCAATCAGTGGGACTCCCATGCCCTTTTAAAAACCACAAATCTCTCTTTCCTGAAAAAACCCCACACAATACAGAGTGATCCTCTGCTGAACAGTTTCCCCCACACCCCCGCCTCCCCATCTGTGTCCTATTGTCTCCACAGAGGTAAAACCAATCCCCTTGCCAAAATCCTCACCTCCGAGCCAGTTCAATCAATGGTCAAGCCAAGACAACCGGGAGAGACACAATACAGCTAAAGCCAGGTGGACGATGGGGCCGTCACCGTCCGAAGCTCTTGTGCCGACCGTTATTGTGTTTTTCACATATGGTGGCAGGAAATATGCAACCTTGGTGCTTTGTCTCAATGGGACACAAAGGTGGTCAGCAGGAACAGGACAAAAACCTCCTCCGTCCACAGAAAACAGTTCAGAGCACACAGGTCCACGACTCAAAAACCCATTCGTCATCGTCCACTTATTCCCGTTAGGGGTCAGGAGTGACTGGAGCCTTGCCCAGCCACCATGGGCCTTACGTGGGGTACACCTTGGACAGTGCCAAGCTAGTCAGAGGGCTGACACAGAGACATACACATGCAACTACACGGCCTGACCAAAAAAAAAGTCACCACCTGCATTTAACTATGAAAATAGGTCAGAGTCTCCTGTAGTTGGTCAGGTCCATTAATGGATTTCTTCCTCCCTGATGGCATGGGCAAGTTCCATGATGACAATGTCAGGATTTATTGGGGTCAAATTGTGAAAGAGTGGTTCAGGAGCATGAGACATCATTTAACACATAGAGAGTCCAGACCTTAGCCCCATTGAGAATCTTTAGGATACAAGATCTTGAAATGAATCTTGAGACATTGCAGGATGTGTGCCGTAATCAAAGCTAAAGGCGGTCCAGTGAAATATTAGAGAGCCTGATGCTTTTTTTGGCCGGGCAGTATCCATCTCAGGACCCTATTAATTTCCAATGACTTTAACAATATTGGTTAGTATTGCATAGTATTGTATTTTTACCATTGTTTGTTTTGTCTGTTTACCTGCTTGATGTACAGCACTTTGGTCAACAGTGGTTGTGTTTAAATGTGCTCTATAAATAAATTTGATTGATTGATTGATTGATTGGTGGAGAGTGAGCTAGTTCTGCTGTGGTGGTGATAGAGTAGAGTGAGCTGGTTCTACTGTGGTGGTGATGGTGGAGAGTGAGGTGGGTCTGCTGCTCATGTGGTGATGGTGGAGAGTATGATTGTATATAATAGATACAGTGTTTTGACATGGTCATGGTCCCCCACTTCATTTCCTTTCTGAGTTTATTTCCACAGATGACTTCCCGGTAACTGCTGCTGTGTCTAATTCCAGCCGTTCCGTTGTGCGCAGGTAAATTGGTGTTTACTGCTCACTCAGGTTGGACATCATAAAGATGTTTGATAATGCTCTTCCTCCTTCTGTTCTTATCACGGTGGGTTCAGCACAAATAATGCATCATGTACGGCTCTTTTTCGATACAGAACTTCAAATCAGATATAAAGATCTGTCAAAAAACACATTATTGTCAGTCAAAAGAGTTAGAGATATAAATACTGCACCAGGCTTTGTTCTTGCCCAAGATCAGATTAAACAATATTAATCTAATTTATCATTTGGCTTTGCTTTTAACCAGGCCATGTTTTCAAAATGACAAAAACACAGACCATTTTTCCTTTTACAGAAGCTTTTAGTAGCATATAAGAAAATAGATTTTTCCCAGGCTGTGCCCCACCTAATGCCCATAGCTGTGTGGATAGGTGCTTGTCACCCCCTGTATAACTGAGTTGTTTTATTTGCCTGAATTGAGACTATGCAGTATCTGTGTAGTTTGAATCGGTGGCTGTAGTTCCATATATAGTGTGTTAATGTCTGTCTGCTGTGGGCGTATTTTTTGAATAGTATTATCCTTCCTCTCCAGTTTTAATTTAGTTTTTAATTCAATTGTGGCGTATTAGTGAGTTTGAAAGCTTTTGGCTGCTGTCTGCTTGCATTTTAAGCAACCATCCAGCAGTAGCACTGACTAGTATTCAGAATGCCTTTTGATTTTCTAAAAGAACTTGGTCAGACTTTATTTTTCATGTACCTACCCCATTATGTACAATGTAATACACTGTGTAACAAACTGTAATAACATGTAACTACATTGTGCTTAATGAGGCAGATACAATGTAGTTAAGGGCTATGTCAAATAAAGTGTGGCTGAATATTTTGTAGTTAATTTAATGATGCTACAGGGTATTCATTTTTACTGTAACAATGTCAGTGTTCCTATTAATACAATCTAATTTGTAGCTGAAAAGTTTTTATCATGAAGACATTGATAAGAGTAGACTTCTGTGTAAGACAAAACATTCAAACGCACTCATACAAATCTAATATTCTGTTTTCAGCTTAGTCCTGTTTTGGCAGTCCTGGTTTTACCCTGGACCTTACATCTTCAGCAGTTAATTGTCCTAGCCAAAACGAGCAATGACTCAATGACAGCTTGTGTCATATGTAGATTCTAGCCACATTATTGGTGACCGTTATGGTGAATGCATAGCTGCAGATGTCTGTCAAACCCTCGCCTCTCCTCTAGACTCAGCCCTAAACCAATGACTGTTATTTACTGACTCCAGCTGCACATTTACACAGAGATGGAGGAGAGGGAGGAGGTGGTGATGTCATGCGTTAACCCTTGACTGTCTGCATGGCTACCGCTTCCTGTTTGCCGTGTGCATCCTACAGTCTCCAGCCGGGCACTATATTTAGCCTCTGCAGTGGTTAGCATCCACACCAATTCCATCTACCTCTCTTCCTTGTCTTTGCGTCACACTAGTATTTATTCTCTCCTGATGGCTGACAGCACAAGCTTTAGGTAACACTGCCAAGAAGACTGGACGGACATAGAAAGTCCCTTTTTTAAAATGCATATGAACATTTAGTCTTATATAACAGTGTACATTTGAGTCTGAGCAACATTTTTATAATCAATATTGTGCATGTTTACTCAGATGCTGTGCTAATTCTGTTTTCTCCAATCAGGCACTTGCTTCCTAAGATATCCCACCCACCAACATGTGTCCTGATGAAGAGACAGTCTGTGTTATTCACTTCACCCGTCAGTGTCGATATAATTTAGTCTTGTATACTAGCCACGCCCACTTTTTTTCCAAAGGTCTGGTCCCATGCAGCTAACGTGACTTCCTTGTTGAGAAAAGGCTGTGTGTGTTTTTTTAGCATCATATCTGACATTTCTGATTGGTTTGCTGTACATCGGTAAACTCCACCCTTGAAATTGAATGCAATCAACGATAGACCAGACTAACATCTTTGTACAGAATCTGAAAAGAGTTTGGCTAGTTATAATGGGCTTGCATGTCTGGTTGTTATTAGAACATCAGAATAGGATTACATTGTCTAGTGTGCGTTCATAATCAGCCTTAAACAGTAGCTCTGTCTACAGTGTGTGTCGTCTTTCACACTTTGTTCTTACATTAGCTCCTCTCTCTCCCACACTCCTGTCACATGACCTGATCTCTTCATCATCTCCTTCCTCTTCCTCACTGTCTCGATCAAACACCTCACAGCCCGGCCCGACACATCTTCATACAATTACTGTGCATTAAAAATGGATTAGGTTTCACCTTCACAGTGTGACTGAGGAGGGGAGGAAGCAGGAAACAGAGAAGAGGAACAGGAGGAAGGATGTAGGAGACATAGGGAGGAAGAGGAGCAGGAAGTGGACAAAAGCAGAATACTGATTTGACACTGGTGCTTTGTGTTGGTCACAGACAGTAATGTGTGTGAAGTGGACTTTCACACTTTAGTTTGTCCACTCAGAGATGTACTGAAGACACAGAGTCGTAAAAGCCAAGAGACCATAATATGCACCCTTCAGACATTGCATTGTGATCACCTAACTAATATTCAGTCCCATATAAAATCATTTGTGTGTATATAAATGTGAACCAGCATTAACCTCTTTAGCATTGTAGCATTAAAGGAATTTGTCCCTCAAATCCATTTCTCTGATAGCTATTCTCTCAAACCCAGTAACAGTTGCCATATTAGTAAAGAGATCATAGATTTATGTCATGGCTGTTTGTAATAAGTGATAAGGCTAATTGTTGCATGTTTAATGGAATATTAATATTTTTTATAACAGGCATCTTCTTTTTAGTTTTAAGGTTAATTTTGAAACTAATGTGGATATTATTGCCTTGTTATAGAGTGGTCCAAGAGCAGACATTATTCCAACACTCTAATGGATGGCGCCTCATTCATGAGCAAATATGCACATTATATAAACATGATACATAATTAACATGTTGTCTGGTGCAGAAGTGGGGTCTAACTAGAAAGCTGCCAATGTTCCACAGCCTTTTCATTTTTGGTTATTTAATTCAATTGAATAGCTAAAAAAAACTTCACACACTTTGGCATTGCAATGAAACACATAACTCTATACATACTGCATCATAAACAGAAGAGAATGTATTTTGAGAATAATCCCATAGGTCTCAGTGCAGTGCAGTTATATTTATGAATATTTTCTATAACACACTACTTCTATTTCTTTAGCCAAAGTTTTTAGGTTAATTCTGAGACTAATGAGGATATTATTGCCTTGATATAGAGTGGTCTGAGAGTGCACATTATTGCTGTACCTCCCCCATGCTTCCTAACACTCTTGTCCATCATCAACCAGCACTTTAGTTTTGCTCTGGGTGTCGTTAGATGCTATATAAGGAGTATTTGATTGAAAACAGTGACTCATAGTAGTTCTGACAGTGACTGGACAATCACTGGTTATGATCTGGACCTATAAAGCCCACTACAGCTGAGTCTAACTCCCTCTGACGCTGTTACTGTGGAAGTGCTGCACCAGGCTAAAAGGTTCTTATGATATTATTTCCCTATGGAGGCAGAAACTGCAGACACAAGTCTTTATCTTGCAAATTAGTGAATCTATAGAGTACATACGAACGATTTGGCTTAGACTCAATTATTAGATATAAAGATATGAAAGAGCTACATTTTACTACAGTGGTCATGTCTGTTATGTTTTGACACGTTTGAATTCAATATTGGTCATTAGGGGGTGCATACTGGCAAGAATGGTTAGGTCTCCTGTCTATTAGCAAGCACGTTGTAAGGTAGATGCTTGGGCTAACTTACAATATCTCTGAGTTTAAAGCCTGCCTGTCCTCCCCGTGTTACAGTACGTTCTCTCCATGCACGTCTAACGCCTAATTCACACTGAATATGGTACCTAGTCAAGGATTCTATTTTTTCCAGACACACACAAGCTTCACATACACACACAGGCTTCACATACACACACGCACACACACACAGGCTTCACATACACACACACACACACACACACACACACACACAGGCTTCACATACACACACACACACACAGGCTTCACATGGTAGTCCAGAATACAGTATTCAGTGTGAATGTGGCATAACCCTATATGTGATTTAGTGTAACTTCATGTACTTTGTTTGTATAATACACATTTCACATGTCCTACAGGTGGAGGATAGGGCATGGTATGAAGCTGCGGTCGTCCTACTCCCACAGACTGTCTCCTGATGGAAGAGCAGAGATCACCACGTGTCACTCCCGCACCGCCATGACAGTGGACTACATTCTGTACACTCCAGGTACATATATCAAATCTAATCGAATATTTCAGCTGTTATCCGGATATTACTGACTCTCTCTCCACAGACACGCCTGATGCAGAGTCGTCGTCATCTACCTTGCTTGCCCGTGGGTGTGGCCTGCAGCTGCTGGGGACTCTCACATTGGTGGGTCGGTCTGAGCTGGAGCAGGTGAACGGTTTGCCCAATCAGAACCACTCGTCAGATCACCTGCCCCTGCTCGCCAGGTTCAGGCTAAAGACATGATACACTTGGTCTCCCATGGCAACGGAGGACGCCTATAAGGAGGAATTGGTTCAGATTAGCAAATATCTCGAAGACGAAGGAAGACGCCCATTTTGGAAACATGTAGCCAAGGCAACAGAAGACCACCAGACATGACAATTTATTAAGTATAAATAAACCCAAAACACTTGAATGTAGATATTTTTAAAGAGCAAAATTTCTATTCTAGGTCTATTTCATTTACTTACAAGACACTGTTGGTTGGAGACTGAAGCTATTGATGCCAAAAAAGAAAGTTTTAAAATATTTTAAATTCAAATCTAAGAAATATATGCTTTTTAATTATTCCTGTATTTAGAAAATTATAAATCTATTTTTCGATCTAAACAAAGTGTTTTGGTTTTTAAGTATCCAATTAAGGCGACGAGCATAGTGTCTCTGCTCATTGACTATACTGTAATATTGACTATACATATGTTGAACATATCTTTTGGTTCACATACGCATCCACCAAAAGAGGAATTGTCTATGCCTTTCCGATGTCAATTTCTGTCAATTATTGGAAGTGGACAGATTTTGATTTTGTCACACATACATTAAGTCTGCTGCCAAATTTTTTTCTTTACTAATAAATGCAAACCACAAATGTACATATCAGATTTATTAATAAAATGGTACTATGGAATCATTTATTTTTGTATTTGGCTATCTGTTTACAACTGGTTTTGTACATGCATTAAAACAAAAGTTAAATGTGTTTTTTGGTCTCTTTGTTTTATTATTTATGTATTTTCTCCCCGTGTTACTGTGTGTTCTCTCCTCCAGCTTTCTGAACTGTCGAATCTGAATGTCCCCTGTGAATGAATGTGAGAGTGAATATTGGAAGCAATATTAAATTGAACCACCAAAAGGACAAGGTTATTGAAGCTATATAGACAAGTTTTGAGGAGATTTGTGCATTTCAAGGCATTTAGGGCTAATTTCAGGCATAACCCAGAAAGATATTTTTTGCCATAGTACAGCCATCATATGTTTGAGGGAACACTTAAAAACTGCATTTAAAGGCATTTTGTAACACCTATTCTGTGCAAAATTACATAACATGTTTTTGGTAAAATTTGGGACATCTGGTGACCATCTAGAGAATGCTTCAGAACAGCCTAAAATACTCAGATGTGTTTATCTGTCCCCTTGAAGGCATATGCCTCCTTTTGGGGGTATATTTCGGCATAACCCCATATTACTGTATTTGCCATACACAATTTGGGACATCTGAGGATAATCTAGAGCAGACCAAGGGCAAAGTGCGGCCCAGGGACAACATGCAGCCCTTGACCAGTCCATGTCTGGCCTACAGAAAGCTTGGTACATTTGTGTGTCACATGTTGCTGATGGCATCAAACAGAGAATGCATTTGATTGTTATGGAAATGAGAGGGCAATAGAATTGCCCATCCACAAAAAGTAGGCTAAGCCTTTTCTGACAAAACGTTTATTAATTGTATATTGGACACTGAAATGATGTGTGTCATCTCTACAGGTTTTTGACCCTCCACAACAGTCTCCAGTCCAAATGTGGCCCTCGCCTACCTCTCATCTAGAAAATGCTTCAAAACAGCCTGAAATATAAAATTAATTGTTTTTAATACATTGTTCTACCTAATTCCACATTGATTGTCCTGTGTGAAAAGAAGTAAGCTATTGAAGAGACCTGCTGCTGATTCAACAACTGAATATATATATATAGCACAGACCAAAATTTTGGACACACCTCATTCATTCAATGAGTTTTCTTTATTTTCATGACTATGAAAAGGCAAGAAATCCCACTTAATTAAACCTGACAGGGCACACCTGTGAATTGAAAACCATTTCAGGTGACTACCTCTTGAAGCTCATCAAGAAAATGCAGAGTGTGTGCAAAGCAGTAATCAGAGCAAAAGGTGGCTACTTGTAACTAGAATCCATCCATCCATCCATCTTCTTCCGCTTATCCGAGGCCGGGTCGCGGGGGCAGCAGTGCTGATTCTCATCCCAGCCGCTTCACACTCGGCTGCAAACGGCCCCAGTGCCTGCTGAAGATCCTGGTTTGAAGATGCCAACAGGACAACATCGTCCGCAAAGAGCAGAGACGAAATCCTGTGGTTCCCAAACAGGATACCCTCCGGCCCCCGGCTACGCCTAGAAATTCTGTCCATAAAAACTATGAACAGAACCGGTGACAAAGGGCAGCCCTCCCGGAGGCCAACATGCACCAGGAAAAGGTGCCAGCAATGCGAACCAAACTCCTGCTTCGGTCATACAGGGACCGGACAGCCCTTAGCAAGGGGACTGGTTGGGCAAACTCCCATGAGCCCTCAAGCACCCTACGGAAGGTAAAGAGCTGGTCCAGCGTTCCACGACCAGGACAAAAACCACATTGTTCCTCCTGCATCTGAGGTTCGAATACTAGACAATATTAATTGAAAACGTCTTCCTTTCTCTCTGCTGAAAAACAAAAAAGTACAACTTTTTTCAAAGTCCACTTTCCCCCTGCTGGCCACACCCACTTCACTACTAGAGCTAATGAAAACAACTCTCGAGAAGAAAATTCATCTTGAGATATGTTTTTGATGAGGAAACTTTAGAACATCGAGAAAACTTAATTCCATTAACATTGTAAGGTAGGTCAAAATGGTCAATGCATTCTCTGCAAGCTAATATTTAAAACACTTCACAATCAATTAGCATCATAATTTTCCCTCATACATAATGCCCTAAATACAGTATTTCCACTGACATAGTTTTATCACATTGCATCACCCACCCACACGCAGTAGCTGTGTTGCATGTGTAGCCAATTCTTTATTTAAATTGACAGCCTAAACTCTTAACCGGGGTAGTCTGACACCACGAGCAAATTTTTCAACTGAGTTATTACTCCAGCGACGGCATAAACAAAGAGGTGTGACACAACGAGGCTCATCAGATAACATTGACAAAAACATTTAGAAAAGTGTGGGATATTGAGATCTAGTGTCATTATTATCTTAAGCAGGGGACTGTTTATGGACACTATGTAAGATTTTGTTTAGTGAAATAATGAAATAAAACTTAATGTCTATTCATAGCTGAGAATATGAATTTATAAAATTTCGTCAATAACTTTATTTTACTACATATAGTAAAAAGAAATAGAAAGTTAAACATACTTTTGAGCATTCATTTGTTAATAAATGCATAGTAATTTTTTATTGCATTTTTAAATTGATTATATGAACATAATTTGAGCATTTTTTTTATAAAAATATGTTTCTACAGAGCTTAAAGATACCTAAATATATTTTTAAAGCAAGGTAGTTTTACACAATTTTATGTAATTACTAACTAATTGGAAATTAATTAATTAATTTTGAAATTATTATATTATTATATCATTGTGGTTTTAGTTTCACTGGATACTGAATCTGAAACAATGGAAAGACAATTGAATTTGCATTTTTATTAATCTTACATTTTACAATACAGATGGATACAGAAGTGATATTTCTGTATATTTCTTCCTTTTTGTACAGAGCAGAGCACAAATCCTGCCATAATAGACTCACATTGAGCCTCCAGGCCTAATTTATATATAGACCAGAGGGCCTGGATGTATTGTTAGCTTTTTGTGAGCTGCTGGGCTTTGTGGCGCTTAGAGAAAGAGAGACGGGACCAGGGGCTCAGTATTGGCTCAGTGAGTTAGGCTTCTGCAACATGAGGTCAGGACGCTGTGGGGAGCTGTGTACACTCGCTGCTAATTACAACCACCACTGTGAGTCTGTAGTCCTGTAGAGCTGAGGCCACAAGACAATCTGGCAAATCCCCAGCACCAGACACAAGATAACTAAAGCAAGCAAATAAAGTGCCATAGAGCCAGAGGAAGTATGGCTGTACAATTGCACATTAATTATGTTTACTAGTAGATTTTACTAAACATAGCAGTCCCAGGTCAGCATCCTCATCAGACAAGACTCTTATGTGGTGTGAGATAATTAGAAAAAGTGCCTTTGCATGTTGAGAAGATTTTAATTGCAAATGAGCGACTGGTGGGGAGGAGACTGCGGTGTGGAAATGTTGTTACGCTGAATGACAGGCCTGTGGAACCAGATCCCCAAGTAACACAGATATCCTGAGTGCCGGCCTACAAATGCCGGGGAGGTTACAGCAGGAAATGCCTTTTGTGACTTTCCATTTGCTCAGCGATACATCGCCACATACGGTGTGCAATACGTGTAATCTCAATGACACTGAAGCCAGAAAAGGTACCTTAATAACATGTCTACTTCTTTACAATAAAAACTCAAACAAGAAGCCGCAGATATAGGTCCCCCATTGGGAAATATATGATAATATTTCATCAGTTTTCAGCAGAACATCATGTAGTCTTAACTGTAACATAGATAACCCACAAGACAACATGATGTGCACTCCCTCTGTCCCATAGGACGTCTAGCTGCAAAATGATCCCGGATCACATGCTCATAGACAGGATTCTGGCTTCTCAGGTGTCTACTTGAGCCTTAAATAACATTGTAGCTTTAAAAATGGACGATGAGTTAATTGCAGTTAAGGGACAGATCGGGTAAGGCAGTCTCAGTAGTAGTCTCGGTTCAGTAAAAACACAAATGCACTAATAGTGACATAAATCTTGTTCTGTTTCCATTTTACAATCTCTCAGCCTCCCGGGATAATAAATATTAAGTGCAATGGGTCTACTTATAAGTATAAATATGTCTAATTAGAGCAAGCAGAGAGCAATAATATTCTCATTAGTTGGAGCTCAATGCAAAACAGACAAAATAAAACTGAATGAACCGCATAAAAAAACACATGATATCATTTTGTCCATAATTCTCAATGAATAGTTGAAACAAATATGGTGCTAATCACTGCTAGGACATGTTCTGAAGTTCAGTATGTGTGCTGTGTGTAACTGGAAAGCCTAGTAACAATCTCATGCAGTCGATGAGGATCAACTTCATTCACTCATTATAAAACCACTGGGGATGCGCTGCTGGTTTCAGGCCATTAATCCTGAAGTGCCTGCAGCCTCTGATGAGACGCCAGGCTACATTATACCTTTTACTTCTGTGTCCTGTCCTAATATTCATCTCTATGAAATACAAGAGTCAGGTCAAAGAATGGAATAAATCAGAGAAAACAGCACAACGGCAGAAA
Source organism: Philypnodon macrostomus (assembly GCA_036025475.1). Classification (NCBI taxonomy): domain Eukaryota; kingdom Metazoa; phylum Chordata; class Actinopteri; order Gobiiformes; family Eleotridae; genus Philypnodon; species Philypnodon macrostomus. Next base: position 14,041 of record JAVQKC010033398.1, read on the forward strand.
GCACTAATAATGAACATCCTCTAACAACGTGATTAATGGCGTCATTCCACTGGCAGCAGCCAATATTAGAGCTTCGATTTTCCCCGTTTGCATAAAATTTGTAAAAAAGGTTATGGACAGAAACTGCAACTGACTCAAAGAGAAAGTGGGGACATTAACCTTACAAAACCCACATCTATTGAAAGCTTTTTGCAAATATTTTTCAAAATGCTTCATTAAAAACCAAAGCAGTACAATTTTACTGTTTAAGTTGCTCTGACATCCTTGTTATTGTTCTCTAGGAGATTTTGTGTCTCTGCATAGCCATAAAACACTGATGTTGATGTTCAGGCCACATAGAAATTTTTGTTCATAACATTATAATGTTTTTAACACAATACATATCAAAAATAAACTGTATTAATATGGTATCTTGTTTTCTTTCAACCAGGATTAGTAATTAATAAAGTAAAAAAAAACATCCCATTATATGAACTACATTAAGAGGCAGCTGCTTTTCACTGGAGCGAATGAGCAATACTGCCTCGGCCAGATTCACAAGTACCACTTGTGTCCATTCAACTAAAGACCAGGGGTAAACAGTGAGCGAGCGAGAGAGAGCGGCAGAGCTTCTTATAAACTCACTCTCAACTTTCTGATTGTTGCAATTTTCAAATAAAACATTTGTGACCCAAGAAATCGGCTAATGACACCATTCTGAATCATCACCATTACATCTCACTAACTGATCATTTCCTGTAAGTAAAGAAAGAGCTGAAATGTGGCGTTTCATATGCAAATATTTCACATGACGTCAGCTGGCTTTTGGAGCTGTCAGAGGCTACTTAACCTTCTCTCCATGTGAGCTGGGTTTGTTGTTTACAGCCGGCAAACTCTGACTTTTTCAAAACGTTTTCACTTCCCCTTCGACTTCACATCGACTCTCACAATCCCGTTTATATAGCAACATTATAGATGTGATTTAGATTAAATGTCTGATCAAATATGTAGTGCACTATTAATCCAAAAATAAAACATGTGCATTGTTCTGCATTACATGTGCCCTTCATCAAGATGTAATTCTGAGGTCATCATCTTGTTTTTCTTGGTGTTTTTTTGATTTGTTGTTTATGATGTTTCATAATACTATTTCTTATCATCATATCTCCACCTCTACATCAGTCGATTTCCCTTTTTAAAAAAACAAAAAAAAACAAAAAAAAAAAGACATTGAAATCATAATACACTGTAGCCGTGTGTGTAATGTGCAATGGCAGCCTCACAAACTCAACATCATTTTTAACATTTCCTTGAATCAATCTTAGACCGAGTGTACTGACTTATTTTTCTGAGCCAGCCTTTGTCGAATAGAGCCAAAGATTTTCCTGGAAGTCTCTTTATTAAAAATGTTGCACTGACCATCTGCACAGCCTCCCTCAACTGTGCCATTCCAGACAGCCAAGTGCTGGAAAGCATTGCTCCTGGCTAAACAACAAATAGGCAAGCATGAAAAATGTATGTTTGACCTCAGAGTATTCCATTGGAGTATAAGTATATTATAGTCTTTTCAGATAGTAATGACTGGTTTACTCATACATTAGCTAAATCACTTTGGCCCGATTTAAAAGCATGCAATAAAGTTTAACCTGAAATGACAGAATGGGACTTACAGTAATCTCAAAATTAGTTTAGTTTATTAGTATGCCAAGCCTAAGCAGCAAACATATCATTTAACTTTAGAAGGGCATTGCAGACTAGGACACACTACTTAGATCAACCCTAGATCAGACAGGCCCCTGAAAAGTCTGCACTCTGGCTGCAATACCTCAGGGCATGGCACAGAAAATGAAAAGCCTATAAGAATTGATTCTCTGACAAAACGAGATCGGGCTGATGTGCTATGTATGGAATATATGTCTGCTGGAAATAGTGGTACTTACCTTCTCCACATCGATTCCCTTTTGCCCTTCTGCTCCAAGTTCTTCCCCCTGCAATGACAAAATGGGAAGTTAAAGAGCACAGGAAGAGACCGGAAAAGTTCATCCTCCCAGTCTCCTTCTTTTATTGGATTAGTGATTTAGGCTACTTAATGAAATTGCAAAGAAAAGGTAAACACAATTCTCTCCAAAAAATACATTTACTCATGCTCACAAACTAGAACGGGTCCATTATTCAATCACTTTTCTTCAGCCACAGCTGTTCTTCAGCCATACAAAGGCCTCTCCAACCACAAACACATTCATAAAGTGTCAAAGGGCTGAACTGTCTTGCCCATTAACACAACAGCAGTATTCACAGTTTGGGGTGGGAATTTAACCACCAACCTTTAAATATCAGCCACAAAACATTTACAGTCAACTATTCAGAAATGTAGCTCTTAAAGGTTGTACCGGAAGGAAACAAAAAAGAGACATATGTAAAGGGAAAGCTATATCATAAAACCAATAAATCTGTTATTTATTGGTTTCACAGAAAATAGAAAATTCAATAATGCCCAGTCATAGTACATACATGACATTCCATTTGTCATCAGATCTTATCACACTGGCAGCATTAGCGATGTCTCCTTGCTATCTATTTATAAAGTCAAACTGTGCTGTAGCCAGTGACAGCAGCCACAACTTTCTTAGCATTTACTGGCTCTATAAAATATACCCTCCAAACTTCCTCACAGCTCTTTTAGCGATGAACAACACCTTGCACTGCAGCGATACTGATAAAATAAAGAGCTTTCACGACCGCTTGCTGCTATACTATTCACTCTGTGGGCTGCATTATTTTAACCCGGGCCAAGTCTATATAGTGATTATATGTAGTGGGGGAATAAGCTGATAGCGGCTTACTTCAACAAATTCTCTATAATATCTTAGCGGCTTATTTCCACAAAAATAACCTTAATAACAGATATCTCTGAAGCTATACCCAATCCCCAGTTTTCCAACTGTATTCTAGAAATGCAGCTTAACTTAAAAACAGGGCCGCCATTAGGCCAGGTCTAAACAAGGACTAACCCAGGACTAACCCAAGGCTATACCAGGACCAAAACCAGGTCTTTTATACATGAAAAATGTCTTCTGAACAAGTTTAAGTTACTCAGGGTTAAGCCACCCCTCTGAATAAATTCTAGTGACGTCCCTGGCCTGGAATTATTTGGCTGCTGTTTTTATAGTGTAAGCTATACACTTCCCTGACCTCAGCCAACCAAAAAAAGCTCAAACAAACTGCCATATTATAGTGTCCGGGAGTAACCATGTCATTACACCTGTTATTTGTGGTAGTGGCGGGAAAAACTTGTCACAAAATGGCCACTGAAAGAGACAGATAGATTACTGTGTTTTTTACCCAAGGGCATTATAAATCACTTTGTGTTTTTTCTTTAGTGGGCCAAACAAAAAGCATTTACGCAGGACTATGAAAGAGCACTGTTCTTTACATTAGCCTATATCACAATAGTCTACATAGCTCTTGTCTAGTGACTCATCTTAGTGAACCCCTGGAAAAGAGGGCACTGCACCACTAATTGCAATTCCTGTTTTATGTATCAAGATTCACAGGCAAAGGCTATATAACTAACACACCCAGACTGATCACTCTGCTCCTAAAAGAGTTCTAACATTTCCAATTAGCGATGGCTGTCAATGAAAAGTATTGTAAAGAGTATTTGGATATCATTTGACAACTAGGGCTGTGCTGTCGTCCCCAACAGCAAGGTGTATATCGGCGAAACGGCCCCATACGTCTGCCTCATACGTCTGCCCAATACGTCTGCCCCATACGTCTGCCCCATACGTCTGCCCGATATGTCTGCCCCATACGTCTGCTACAACTGTCACCAACGGGCACCTTAATCAGACATTGTGTGATTTCTAAGGGTTTTAATATTGTTAACGAGCAATTAGGAGGCCCCGCCCCCAAACCTTGACAAACACGCAGACGCGGACGAACACCGACATGATTCCATAATATCGTTGTTTCGCCAATATAATTAGCCAATCATAGCAATGACCAGTCAAATATTACTGCTACAATAGTAGAACAAGGTTAAAATCTTCATAGTTTTTGTGAGCACACAAATCTAAAACTGGTTCAAACCACTAGTAGATAGGAACCTCAACCAATCAGCGGGAGGCATGCATATAGATTTCATTCAAAAAGCCCAACAACTTCTATGTCCATATATCCTTTTCTTGCAAACAATAACTTTCCGGAAAACTTGTGTCAATTGGTTTCAAGTAATATAATGCGATTAGATGTAAATGCATCTCTCAAGCCTCATTTAGATTATTTGAAATATTGTGTAGTACCCTCTTGTTTAAGCCCTTACTTAAGTGCCTGAACCATCTTTTGACAAAATAACCATAAGTCACTAAGAGAACAACAAAGAAATTGTTCTTGAAAAATGGGTTTGCTTTTTTGGAATACTAAATACATCTGGTCTTTTTTCTGTTCTTTCAACATCAGTGTTAAATTACCTGCACTTAGCTTTTCTGAAAGGTTTTATTACAGGTATACACACATTCATTTTCTCCTACTGGACTAAATAGCACAGAGTCTAATGTGGCTATGCCCTAGTGCTGGCCAAAGAGAAATGTGGAAGAGAAACATAAAAAGGCTTTGCTAATTACTTGCTTTTAGCCAAAACTTTCATCCAGAGAAGGCCACTGTAGCTGACTAGGACCCCCGCCCCCTCAGTACTACTCGGCACAGCCTCATCATCTCAAAACGCTCTGATGAGGACATGATCTCTCTCTGGCTCCACACCAAAACACAACCAACTGTGTCCACTCACACTACAGGACCAGACTAAATGCCATGTCTTCAAAGCACTACTGAAATCTTTTCTGTGCCACAATTTTCCTTCTGCTGAATGGTTTCTAATTTGATATGTTAATTTACTTTCATAACAGAAGAGGAAATACATTTAATTGAGTATTTTGTAATTGTTATATTAATTTTAATAATTAGTACTTATACAGCGTTTCAGTTTCATGGAACTAAAAGATATATATATATATATCTGATTAAATTAACACTAATCAGATGTTATGTTAATTGTTTCTTGGGCAGTCTTTTCACCTGATACCTTGTACTTTTAATTGAGCAATTAGTTAGATTGCGTTTACAACCGAGATTAGTTGTGTCTATCAGCAGATTTACATGTCTAGCTATATTTTTTAATTTGTCTAGCACTCCCCGAAAGGACAACATAGACCCCAGTTAGTGAAAGTATCTCTCGTTCACACATTAGAGAATAGCTTTATGAAAGCTTGTCATTTCATCAGAGGTCCTGCACTTACAGCTGTTCCTCTAGTTCTCGTTGACACAGTGGCTGGGCAGCTGCATGGTCAGATAATATTACCCAAACAACTGGAGTAGTCTACGACCCTTGTTGGGGGTTACATTACCATCTTAATACCCTTATTATTTTAAAGAGAGGACAAAAGAGAAGGTTTTATTGTGCTCATGGTGTTGCCTTACAGGGAGGTATTAAACAAGTGTGAACAGGCAGGATAAGGACAAAAATCATCCAAGGGGTTGTTTGGAGGAGAAGATGGCGGCAGATAGCGATTGCACAAATTAAACTAACAAAGAACTTGCTGCGAGCCAGGAATATAATTAAGCTCAATGTCCATTCATGAGGACATCTTTATATTTCAACCCCCATTTGTTAAAGAATAGACATAAAGAACAGTGGTTAAATGGAACAGTGAGATACATGCTATTATTGGAGACAGGGCATTAGAGCAAATGTGAAATACTTTTTACATTATATATATCATTGGTGTATAAGATAATTGTTATTATACTGTATTTAACAGATCAGATTAAACATGCAGTAATACACATATTCATTGTGATTAATGTTGTGCACCGCCTAAGGACCATAGTTGCTGGGATAGACTAACGAATGGTTGCTTTATATTGGCTTTTTAGATCAATCAGAAATCATATTGTTCTGGGATGTGTGTTTTGGCCATAGAGCAGGTATAAATTGAATTAGTGTGTACTAATAGAAATGTAGGAGATTTCCAAATGGTGGTAAGAAAATGAAGGAAGGGGAGTATAACGTCTTTATTATGCTGTGTTTGCATGTGCACGCCAAGCTGTAAATCTAGTAATACAGGGGTTTATGTGCAAGGCCATAGAAAATGGATTTCCTTTCAAGTAAGCTGCATTCTTATAACCCACTACTTATCTGTTTAATTTCCTGAGGGATTGTGGATTAATCATAGCAGTTTAATCCCTTTGCAGAGCATTCGGATCCTCCATCAAACTCACACTGTAATGCAAGAGGATGGTACTTTGGGTCGGAGTAAAACAGCTAAAGTAATCCCCACATAGTTTCCCTGGAAGCCCTGTGAGGAGGTCATGCTGATTGGCCCACACTTCTCATTATGGCTGTTTTAAATGCTCTAAATTGCCCAGATGTCTGATTAATCTCTACAAAGTCAAGCTAAATCGTTGTACTCTGACTTTTCACTATTCTCACGTTTACATGTTGCTGAGTGAACTATGTCTCGTGAGCTCTCCTTATTAACAACGCCTTTTCTTGCATTATAATATAAATCTCAAAAGAGTGCTGGGCTGGTCGACAGTCAGTGGAGCTTCCAGGGAAAATTAGGGATCAATACAAATTAGATGTATTTTAAGAAGATTTAGCAGGCAGATTCATGCTCAGAGAGATCCGAGTGAGTAAGAGAAAAGCAATTACAAAAGACTGGTGTTAAAGCATGACATTTGTGATATACTGACTCCACATAAACGTATGAGTAACGGTGAGGATTATTAACTTTTAACATCAGCAAGAATAAGAACAATAATATTAAGATGAAATATATATTTTGTTCAATTATTTTCCTTAGTTAAAATGAAAAAATCTTAATATACAGAAGTTCTTAGTCCACCACTTTATCCCACATTATTCAAACTTCACTATTGGAATATTCATTTATTGATACAATAAAATAACGGGTTAATCATTTTAAATAATCTAAATAATCTGCAAGTATTTTTGTTTCCATAATATTACTGAGACCATTCACTTTTTTGTGAATTGCTTTTTTGTTGCCTGGTGCACTAATGCAACATAATGCAGTACAGTCATTTGCAGAGGAGCACTTAAGCCACTGTCGACATAATCATTCATTAATTTCATTTTGACATATGTCGCACTTACTGCAATGAATCAAACAACAAATCAAGTACATTAGTCAGGGTACTATGCAGAAGTAAATGAATGTTTTGTATTCACACATCACTACTGTGTTTCCAGCTATACCTGCGCAGAATGCAGTCCTGCTAAGATTTCCCTTAACCTCATTGATTTAGTGTTGGAGCCTGTAATTGGATTTGTTATGAATTTTGTTGTTTGGTAAGTAAACAAATGGTGCCAGGTATTGATTTGTTGAAGACCTGAAATTAGATTTGAAGCGTTAACAGTGTGAGCCCTGACTCATGCCCTGTAGCAATGAAAATGAAAAAAAAAATCCCCCTATTCTCATGAATGGCAGGCTGAAATCATTGGTGAGTGTAACATAATCCATCAAGGTTCACACGCTTCTACTGCCTACAGTTTATCACAGCAGATCTAACTCGATATGTTTAAAGCCATATGTTAGCAGCATACAGCACACCTGGGATTATCTGAAAGACAAATGTCACCATCATGCAATAGAAATGGCTTTTTGAAATAATAACTTTACATTGTTCCAAGTGTTCTTTTGCATTTTAGCACTGAGCAGTCCCATCAGCGAGCACAATGTAATTAATCACTAACTCCACAGCCACAGTCAAGTTCACATACACAGACATAGACACAGTACAGCGTGGGAGCTGATCCCTGCTAGGTCAATTAAGAATCATTAGAGGCCAATTAGAACACATTTACACATCTGATTAGGCCAATCTGTTGCTATACTCACACAGTGGGTACAAAACAATATGTATTACTTACTGCAGATTAAGTAGATACTGTATGTTCTGCAATATGTCAGAATAGAAAAAAAACACTTCTAATTCACCATCCTCTTAGCACCTTTATGTGCAGCGTACCCCACAGCAAGGTGTATATCAGCGAAACATCCCCATATGTGTGCCACAACTGCTAGGGCAATTAAAAGGCCCCGTTCCCAAACCATGACAAACATGGGGTCTATTTGACTTTTGTGGTTTGTGAAGGATGTTTTGCCTATGTACATTAAATATACACTAGCCCAGGTCACTGTGCCAAAATTCAAGTGATTTTGTTTATGTTCAGCAGGATTATTGGCTCAATTAATGTGCTGCAGGGAATTAATTAGTTAATTATTTAATGTCATTAATCGTAGAAGTACCAAAGTCAATCCAGTTCAGCGTCTTCATGATATGTAACTGTCTAGAAAAGTTGAAAAAGATCCAGCAAAGACTTTTTGAGTTATTACGTTCACAGTTTAGGGCAGAAATTCATTAATTACTTAATTAATATTCATTGTAGAACTACCAAAATCAATCCAGTTCGGCGTCTTTATGATATGTACCTGTGTGTAAAAGTTGAAACTGTTCCAGCAATTCCTTTTTGAGTTTTGAGTTTTTGCGTTCACACGTAGGATCTGCGGATGTGACCGTGATTCCTAATATCGTTGTTTCTCTGATATAATTACTGTCCAGCTCCTCTTTTAAAATACATATTTCAAGAACAAAGACTAAATTAAAGAACACATTGGTACATTTGGTTCCCAGAACACAATGTACAATATTACCCTGAGCTGTGATTGTTTTTTTGAACTAATGCAAATCAGCTCCAAGCACCAGCTTCTTTGCATGGTGTTTTTCATAATACCACCCTAAGAGTTATGTAAAACAGCCTTTCTCTCTGTGCTCGGAAAAAGGATCAACTCCTCTTCAGGTGCAAAGACTCATCACCCTACACTGCTTTGCCTTCAGCATACTGCCAGGGTGTGCCTCAGTCATTCAGAATATCCCAATCCCATGGCCACAACATGGTAATTAGGACACTGACCCCAAAAGCCATCTGGTCTTATCGACCATACAGTAACAACACCTGTTCATCCCTAAGAATGCCATTCATATCACAATGCCTTGTCCGCTGCTACTTAATTTACCCCTACGCTAAAGGCAACTTTGAAACCATATGATTTCTCATGGGGAAAAAAATCACTTTTTCTCCTTACATTTGGTGGTTCATTTAGCATTTCTTGTGCCCTTCATTCGACATAACACCCACAATTGTCAGAACTCACAGTCCTTTCTGTCTATTGAGCTGTCACAGATAAAGGATCCTTCTATTCCTCAAGTGACTAGTCAGCTGTATGATTTTCAAATACAAAAAGTTATCCACCTATAAAAGTAACTATACCGTCTGTTATTGGAAAGAAACTGCAAATGTAAAACGCATGGGCAGTGACCGCAAAACATGAATCTCTTCCTCCCTGATAACACAAGCAGAGAGCATATCGTCTTTGAAACCAATAACACTATTCATGCACAAGTGAACACAAACATAGCTAAACTAACTTAGAAGACAAAGGCAATATTAAAAATGTCATTGAGATTCTGTAACTTTTAATTATTAGGACTTTGCCCCATTGTTGAGCTGATCAAACTCTTCCACAGGGACCAGACTGCATGTATGGCAAAAATGCACTTGCTCTATAGGCAACATACATAGTAATGAAATAGAGTCAGAAGCCAAAAAGTTTTTTTTTTTTTTCAAATCTTATTGAAATTCAACAGGAGACATTACTGACTCCAGGTTCCAGGTCTAATAACACATCTCTTGACAAGCCACAGCGGTGCAGTGACTTCCCATTTTTATATATATTTTAAGTTTGGAAGTATGCTATAGTGAACACCGTGCATTTTAAATTTGGACTACACTGCTGCATATATCATTTTCAAGTTAGATAAAGTAATGTATCAAACTGTTTAAAATATGTGGCCAACCTTATCTCGTTCCTCTCCCTTTTGGCCAAGTATATCTACTACATTAGGCTCAGCTTCTTCCTGCTCACATAACCCAGTATCTTTGTCCTAAAAAGGTAAGATTTTGTTTTTAATGTTTTGGATGCTTTCCAAGAAAACACTTTTGGTATAATTGATCTGTTCAGTGTCTATAATAGATAGTTGAGTAAATTGGGACTGGTTAGGTTACAGTGAACATTACACAATACTCAATTAGAAGCCCTTGGAGGAGGCATTGATTGTACCTTTTCAGCCGGACACCGACATCTGTCAATAGACTTCGGGGCCGGTTGAGATAGCATCTGGGGGAGCTGCGCGATGACCAGGGGAGGGGAAGTCCCATTAAGTGTCTCTGAGACTTCACACTGGATCAATAGAAAAATAGCACCGTTTAGGCACCTTCTTTATCATTGTGCTACATGGCAAGACTGACAGAAGCAATGCTGCTGGTATACATTTTTGCAATTGTTATACTTTTTTGTTGTTCTTTTTCAATTGCACACACTCTTTACTTACTACATAACTACCCTAACAAGTGAATTTCCTCGCTGTGGGATTAAGTTTATTTGAATTAATCTTGTGTTATCTTAGCCCAGACTTATAAGGCTTAAACGTGCCTAAAAAATAACAATCAGTGATGAGTTCTTCTGAGGGTTCTCTTGTTCTCAGTTCTCCAGGAGTAACTCTAGACGGACATGACAGCATGCTTATGAGGACACCTAATGGTATGAGGTCAAAGGTCGTGTCTGCATTTGGACTTACTGTAATAGTAGCCCCTATTGATTTATTGTGATGAAAGGCCTGTGTTATTGCGTTTCTATCTGGGAACAACACAGTGTTTAAGTAGACAAAATGCTACCCTCACACTCCTTGTCCTAACATAACACAAACCTGTTAAGTATTTAAAAGCAATACTTGCTGGTTGTATACTTCTCAAACATTTTACATTATTTATTTAGCTATTATAAAACATTATATGCATCAAATAACATGTTACTTATCTACATAACTTTGGCAATGCATTGTTATACCTTTGGTTCTAGCAGCTCACAGCAATTCTCCATTTCGGCCATATAGGGGTCACAGTAGATTATGAGTTGTTTCAGTTCAATCTGCACAGAGAAGACATTTATATATGCATCACATTGGAATATGAAATATGAACAAGCACTTTACAAATGTATATGGATATATAGTTATTAAATCAATGCAACAACATAAACATCAGTGTTACTTTTGTATCTAAAAACGATTTAGACTATTGTTAGTTACATAAGCGCTGATGCTTTATTAACGCTTAATAATTGTGATTTCTTTTAAATTCTTACCACATTTTGTAAAATAAAGTGTACAACGTGTTATTTTTACTACTAATGATTCTTGTACATACATCTACAGGCCGTCCATCCTCCACTCTTGTAGTAATGAGCGATCTTCCACTGGTTTCTATGCTCTCCTTCTCGTCTGTCAGTTTTCTCTCCACCAGTTTACAGTCCATGTACATCGAGACTATGTTGCTCTGCACAGATATGCCCAGCTTGTGCCACTGCCGATCGAACAGGTTGTGCAGGTCTCTGCTTTTAAAAGTGTAGCGGAGAGTGTTCTTGAGAGCGCTTTGGTAAGAAAACTCCACCACCTTCTTGGCGCCATCGACCACAACAGAAACCTAAGGATCATAAAAAACATAAACTGAGCTAAAACCAATTTATCACATATTTCAATTGGAAATTTATAAAAAGAAACAGAAATTTAATAGGACTACCTGAGAGCTTCCTGACTGGTTAAAAATTTGCCAAAGATACCAGCGGTCTTTCTTTGTCGTTCTTCTGACTCTGAAGGTGGTGACCAGGGAGTATTCACTTGAAAGGCCATTTGGAAATATTGATCTAAAATCAGAAGAATCATAATTTTATTGTTAAAAAAAAAAAAAAAAGTCCAGCATTAGAAAAGTATCCAAAACAATGAACTCCGTCAACTTCAATGATGGATAAAACATCTCAATATCAAAACTGCATTATATTTGAGTTAATGTTGATTTTTATCATCTCAAGCCAGTGTGGCCATTGAAAAAGTACCTAATAAAATGGTCAGTAAATGCCTAGTCAGTAAAAACTGAAGCTTTGGGGGGAAAGGCACAATCACACCACATGTAACATTTATAACTAATCTCACAGATACAATCTCCTAAAAGTTGTAACTCTATTCTCTAACCCTAAATTGAGATTAGCTAAGTAAGTAGAGAAGCATAAACATTATAAATCAAGATCAACCAAAATAATAATATTGCAGTGATAAGGTCATTGAAGAGGCAGGGCACAGCCTGAGGCAGACTTTTCTCCGACAGGTTGGAAATTAGTTTTCACTCCAATATATCATCTCATATTCTCTCACCAGCTTACCGCAGCACCTATTGTGTCCCCTGAATTCCTTTAAATTTTGGGCTGCGTGGTACATGAGTAAATTGATAAATACACCACAATGACTTACAAAGTCAGCACCCCAAAATAAAATACTTTGGCTGAAAAAAAAAAAGGTTATTTGCTGCCTAGGGCCTAATGACTGTTTTAGCTGCAATTCAATATCAAAAGTGACATGGCTATTTAAAAGAATGACAATTTATTAATAGGATCTCCAACTATTTCCATGCTGTAAATGACCCTTATGTTTTAGACATGATAAGACGACTATGACTAGAGAGAAGGATGATACATCTAATCTACATATAAGGAAACGTAGTGCTGAGACCTGTGATCCCAGGACTTCACACCCTGCTTCACAAAGTCCCATCTACGTCAGCTCTGATTTCAAAACATGACCTGTCTACAGAGGCACACACTTGATCTCGGAGAGACCACAGGGTTAAAGTTCCTGACCTCGTGCTGGCTGCCATCTGGGACTAAATGGTTGAACCTGGCACTTGGCTGCCAGCCACCTTTGATTTGAAGCTTGTTTTTCCAGATCTTTTTCCAAACATTGACTAATTAAGCCTGCTCATCTGCATCAAGGAACTACAAATGTGCATAAGCAAAATCTTTGTGGCCCCAAAAACAAAAGGCTATTACTGAAATGTCCCTTACACAAGAACCAACATTCCTGTAAAATTTTAGGAATATAATGCCCTTCAGGGGAATAAAACATGACACCTGTAAGAATTTGAAATTTCAACTTTGTGATGCAAAAGGCATAGGTATAATGAGATTTTTTTTAAATTGTATACTATTTTTCATACAGCATAAAGTGTAATGCACCAATGCCCTATCGGCTATGTCTGGATTATATGTAAGCTTTTTTATTATTAAAAGGTCTAAATTGATTATATATTCAGTTGGCAGTGAAAAGAGCTCATCAAAACCTGCCATTTGTATATAGTAAAAAACTCAATCTCCTAAACCCCTTTGGATCCCTTAGATCAATGTTGTTGTACTTTAATACTATGTTTGTAGAGTTCCGTCTTTCTGGACCTGTTCTTCTCTTGTGAAACCTTTGAACACATACTGCTCGGCTGACTCACCTCTTGTATCATCAGAGACAATGGTTTGACAGAGTGTCACAGCAACACTAGCAGCAGTCAGTGAAAGAATCTCCCGGAAACAGCTTTAGTGTCCCGGCTCACCAGAAATCCTATCCAGGAGGCTTTTTTTCGAATGAGTCAGGGGAATCAGATTGCTACAGCAGAAACAATCAAACCTCAAATGTTAGCCTAGTTGGCTCTCATCCCTATCAGTGACACTCAATCCACCTCTGTCCTGATCAAAGTGGCCCCAACTATGTCAATTTGTAGACCAAAACACCACTCATATAAATAGAGACAGTACATCTTGTGTTGCCCTTTCTTGTTAAATTGCGTACTTGCCAACACAAGTGATAACTGCAGCTGATCATGTCAAAATAAATGCACGCCTGCAATCTGAAAGAATGAGTCACTCACAAATACTGTACAGCAGAGGGACACTTCACAAAATTCATGCAGCTCATCTCAGAATCAATACATGTCAGCAATATTTCTAATATAATATATGTTCAAGTTATACAAAACACTGGGCAGACATGACAATATCTGAACATATGCAGCATGAGGTTAAAAAGCATTAAACCATAAAGCTAAATAAGAAAAGCACTTTTATAATTTATATGTATTGCACAATATAATAAATTATATATAACAGCATTGATACACTATGAAGCAGTGTCTATAGCAATGGGAATAAAATGCATGGACAATTAAAATGGATGTAAATATGTTTTGGTGCTTGATCTTTATGATAGTGAAATAATATAATAAAATGTACATTGTGTTATTAATAATGTGAAGTGTGGATCTCCCTATTATGTATGATATTGTTATTTCAAAAGCTATATATTCCTCATATCCCATATTCTTATGTGAATGCAAAGCTTACATTATACATCTAAATGGGTCAAGGTCAAACCAGCTTTGAAAGATGGTTAGTGGCTGGAACACTGTGCTTTAATACAGTCTGGAAGCACACCATAAATGCAAGCCTAATGTGCATTATAGGTTGGGCCATACATTATATCACACAAACGTACCATAGCTATGTCAGGTCTGATATATGCACTCTAATATGTATTGTGCCAAAGAGCTTGCAGAACATTAGCTGGATCTGGATAGAGGGGACCATCTATACTAAGAGTAAAGTGAGCAATGTTTTAGCAGCTCTGGTGGTGGGGGAAGTGGGCCTCCTGCTTCGTGCAATTGCCCTCGCTTTCCCTGCTCAGCTGACATGCGGTATCACCTGTCAAAGTACTTAGATAATTGGATATGAGAGGGAGCACAGTCTGGCCACTATAACCAATGACACCAGCATCTTTTTGCATCATATGCCTAGACATGGGGTTTACAGGTTAAAAAATGTATTTAAAGCTAGCAGGCTAGACAGGGAAGATCACTCAATTCAAAATATATTTTTTGGTTTACCACAGAGAGAGCCAAGACAAGAGTGGTAGTAAATTTACAGTTGCATGTCATGTAAAAACTAAAAATATCTTGCCCTCCCAGACAACTGACAAAGTGTTCTCTTTCAAAGTTCTAACCTTGGGACAAAAACAATGAAGATTTTGAATACAATACATGTTAGAAATAACTGTACATTTTGCTGTGACGCTGGTGCTTCATGATAATCCTAACTAAATTATATTATAATATTATAATATAAAAGTCAATATATCTCTATAAATATTTTACACACACTAACATACTACCGAAACATAGCAAGGTGATGACTTGGACCCGTTGACTTGTGGCCTTCTGTAAATGGCACCTTTGAGTGTCATTGTTATTTTAATATTCATGTCTTATTGCAAAGGCTCAGATTTCTCCCTCATTCCTTTATATGCTCCACTTTTTGCCCTTCAGACGTTCTTTAAATAAATGTATAAAGATATATTAATTCTGTTCAAATTATGTTCTGTCCAGCAGCTCACCTTACAGCTTGTCCTTTAAGCCAAGGCAAATGGAGCTTGTGGTTTGAACAGGGTGTAACTATGGTGTGTCATACATACTCACACTCATACTCACATCCCTTTCTTCACAGTTTGTTAGGGGAATGAAGCTACTTTAAGGATGGCTGTTCTTACCTGTTAGTGTACTGTTTTGAAGCATATTTGAATTATCTCTAGTTTACTACCCTAACCAAACTGGTCTAGCCAATGATGCTACTATACTATACACAGGAGCCTGACAGCACGTACTAAAAGACTACCCCCAAGCTGTCAGACTACTGAACTCTCAATAATGCTCCCAATAAAACTGAACTCTCAATAATACTGCACTAAATCACTTTACGTAATATGTTTACTGCTGC
>JAVQKC010033409.1:0-15615 GCA_036025475.1 Philypnodon macrostomus
TGGGTTAAGTGTCTTGCCCAGGGACACAACGACAGTGTGCGCTCGGACGGGGGCTCGAACCACCAACCCTCTGGTCGAGGGGCGAGCACCTACCCCACTGCGCCACTGCCGCCCCATAATAGTTATAATAGATATAAACCAAATAAAATGTATGAAGACTGCAAATGTTCTGCTTTCAGTTCAGATATGTTTTGACTGGAGCTGTGCAATCTACAGCATGCCATGCTGCAAGTAATAATATACCATGTAAATGTGTATGTGTATTGTTGTATTGTATGTTTACGCAGCATAGAAGGTAAAGGATTATAGGACAGTCTATAGACATACCTTGATGGATGATTGTGTGTCCAGCCATGGCTCCCCAGGGTAGAGCAGTGTAATAGATTCAGTGTCTAGGCCAGCAGAGCAGTTTAACAGCTTAACAGATGGATCTGTGTTTCTTTATCACCCTTTAATTAAGGATCAGTATTTATTGGGATTATTTTTTACTTTATATGTCTTTAAGAGCATTGCTGCCATATGCCTAGTACTTCATCATCATCATCATCATAAATGGAGGCTTGTTTACTGGTTTTACTGGTGTCACAAGTGGAGTGTGTTGAAATACATTGGTAGAGTACAGTGTGTGTGTTTTTTTCTTAGGTACCTGGTGTGCGAGTTGAGATTATAAACAGTCTGTGGTTAAACACTGCAGGTTAACCCAACACAGGGCACTTATGAAGTCTGATGTGGTCAGCCATATTTTTTAAGAATCCAGAGTAAATAGACTTCACCTGGATGACTGAGAACCATCAACAACAGTTTTTGTAACAGGGACAGGTATTAAAAAGCATCACCAGCATTTCCGTTCACCATTTATTTATTCACCAAGTACAGTGAAAATGGCATCATAATATACAATGACTCATTCTTAGAATGTCATGACATTTTTGTTGCTTTTTTGCTTCATAAAACAATGTTTCATTATTGAAAATATTAAGGTTTCATGCACAACAAACCATATCCAGTTTATGGTACAAAATAATCAAAAATAAAAAACAAAACTAATGATTAAAATTGTTCAAATAACCATGTTGTTTAAGAATACTCGTAAACAGTGCAATACACTCTAAAACTGCCATTTTCTAACAAATTCATCAACAAAGCTCAAGTCACAGTATACGATTTCTTAATAATAGTTTAACATTGATGTGTGCAAAACCCCATACACATTCATTTAGTCTTTTAAAAAACTTCCAACCGCTGATATAGGATGAGACCAGTCCAGCCAAATCCTGGATTCTCTCATGCCTACTCTCTCTGAATGTCCTCTTTAGAAATATTAGTGTTGATGAACTGTAAGACGATAGACTAGCATATCATTTAAATAACAAATATGTAGATATAAAAATACAAATATGACTTTTGTTAAAAAGAAGCGTGCCAGGGTAAGAGTGGTGGCACCTTTGTTGGCACCAGAGTGAAAGTTCATGCAGTGATGGAAAAACTACTCATAGGATCAAACACAAGATTGTCAAAACTAATAAAACAATTGTTTCCATCTTTAAATATACACAGGTTATAATGTTCAGATCGTTGCTGTCCTGTGTAAATATTGGAAAAATGAATGCCATAAGGTAGATATGTGCAGGAAAATGAGCTACATGAAGGCGCCATCCTGCACCTTTTAGACAAGATAGGGTCAGTCTGAATGTGACCTAATAATGCAGTGTTTAGGGGCCAAAACAACTACAGGAAATAATAACCTTGCACCATCATCTGATATAGTAGTTTTTTTTTTGTTTTTTTACACACAATAGGTCTCTTCTATATAAAGCAGACTCTAATGTTTGGTCGTTCTGTGTTTTTCAACAAAGCGTCAGCAGCAATAGGAATGCATGGGACCAGTGCTGAAAGGACAGCTCCCTTGAACACTCCAACACTGTCTGAATCCATGAAACAAAGCCTAGAGGAGATATAGAGGAGGGGCTAAGCCTATAGCTACTGTACACCATTTTCAAATAGGGCTGGGATTTAGCTTCAGCCTTGAGTTGCAGGTATTTTAAGTTGTTTACAGCGCTTTTTAGAAAGGAAAGGTTGTGTGAGTAATGACAAGTTCATCCGTCATCAAAGTCTGCAGAGGTTGAGATACGGAGCGCGTCCGCCATCTCAACATCTTCAACTCGGGATTCATTTTTTTGGAGATTTTCCAGCAATCCCAAAGATAAGTCTCCTCCAGAGTCTCTTTACCATTTTTGATTTCGTTCATTTTCCAGACCATATCAGCTCCCGCTCCTCTGTGTTCTCACGCCTTCAACACGCACATCGTTTTCTTTTCACCCTCGTCCATTGCTTTGTGCAGTCGTTTCTCTCCTTCCATCCTCCTCAGAACATGCACAGCCGACAAGTGCTTCAAATCTTGGTGATCAAAATTAAAAAGTCTGCAAGGCATCGGTCGAGTTTAAACCCCAGGTGAAGACTTGTCTGTCATCCCTTTGAGTACCTCATCTATTCGGTCATCTTCGATCACCACTGTGGAAGAGAAAAAGACACAAAGCTTGTTAAGATTTCACGTTGATTTGGACTAGTCACGACTTTTCTTTATGTGCGTTTGTCAGAAGTACCATCAAGGCTATATTAAGAAGCGCTGGTAAAAGATAGGGATTGGGCTGTAGTGCAGATGCAGCTGAGTATATAAATAAATAACAAAAACAGCCCTGCAAATCCCTGTGCTCAAACTGCACGCACTGCTTTTTTGTGCTGAAAACAAATCTAATGCGATGGCGTCAGTGTTGCCTTTAGACAAAAACCTTTTGTGAGACGAGAACGGGGCGTGTCCTCGCAGGGATCACCATTGCACAGATGTAAACACGTACTTGACCAGACCTTTAGAGGTGAATTGCTTGGCGCGCTTTGAAGCCGTAAAAACAAAAGCATAATAATGTAGCCTGCGCGTCGAGAAGGAGTCAAGAGATTATCAATTATAATGCGTCTCAGCACAAATTTGTTCAAAGCTCCAGTGCACTATAATGTTGCCGAATTAGGCACCTATAGTTAATGCATAGCGGTTAATCGACTATTCGAATATTTGAGTTGGTAATAACACAGAAATCGATAGTGTCGTTCACAGTCCTTTACCTCTCTTGGCTCTCCCGATCTGCCCAAGTTTTGGGGGTCTCTTCGCTTGCGACGCAGCGAAAAATGCGCTTGTGTCCTGCAGTCCGCAGCTAAAGGACATCTGGCTGACCTCGCTGTCTGCTCCGTAGCCGCTCATTTTGCCTTCGTTGTATGGCAGCACCTCGGACATTGTGGTACGAGAAGATGAAGGTCTACGCCGGCGTGGTCAAGACAAGTGGACAGGAGGTCAAAGTTGTCTTTTAGTCGGTTTTATGGACGAGGTGGAGTATTCCCTGGTTGGATGAGTCCTCGTTGGATGTTGGCTAGTAAGTGCTGTAGGTGGAAGGTCCTGACGCTGATGTGGTCCCTCCGTGGATGAGTTGTGAACAGGAGCTGTGTTTGCCTGTGTGGCTGGATGATGTCTGCTGAGGGAAGTGGGAGATCCCGGGATCATAAAGGAAACCCAAGCAGAACGGTGAAGTCATCAATCCGGTGTGGAAGCGCGTCTCTCTCTCTCTCCCTGTACGCGCGAGTGCTGGAGCAAGAATGACACCAACAGGCGAGAAAGGGTAGTGCCTTGTGTTTGACCATTGAAATCAAAGGTACAAAAATAATGTAGACATATGGGGCACCAGACGACAAAATGCTTCCTACTTGGGGCTCGTTAATGTTGTTTGTGCCTACACGATTGCAATTAATCATGTGCTATAGAGAGACGTATAGATAATTATTTTAAATTGCAATGATGAAAAAACAATAAACTAAAACATCACATTAAACTTGTTCCTATAGTCTGTGTATGTATTTATTTATGTATGTATTTAATGTGTATAATGGCATAAACTCTCAATGTGAAACAAAGTAACAGCTTGTGTCAGAGACATACTTTACTAAAAAGCAACTGCTGTGATCAGACTCTTGGCGTCAGTGTGTTGCTGGAAAGCCTCCCACAGTTAAAGTGAGCTCCTGTCTGTTGGGTATGACCCACTTGACCTCATTGTTATTAATAACTTCACCAGGAAAAGCTGTCACCCACACGCACTCCAGGGGGTATGTAAAGAAACCTTGTAAATATTTCTCTGTGAGATTAACCTGAGGTCCACGTCACAAGGCAGGTTTAATGAAAACTCTGAGTTGACACAGAGCAGTAACTCCAGCCTGTTTCACAAAGAGAGTTAAGTCTAACTCTGAGTCAGTTACCGCTGGTCTGGAAACTAACCCTGAGTTTAGCCCAGATAGCATAGATAAAAATAAAATACTCATTACAGTAATATAGACCACATTTACATTGTCTAAAGTTTTAAATTGGAAGACTTGAAATGGTAAAGTACAATATTAATATTTGAGCTCTTGTATTTTATTTCTATCTTTAAAATTACTTACATAAGTTTCATGACTTCCTGTTCCTCTAAAATGGCAGCCTCCTCTGGTTTACCGTTGCCATAGTGAATCCTCTTTTCTTGGCTCCATTGATAAAGAAGTGAGTAAAAGTGAATAAACCCTGAGTTGTCTAACTCTACTCCAAACTGATTTGTAAAACAGAAAACTTAGAGTTTTCTAGAGGAGAGTTAACTCTCAAACTCAGGGTTTGTTGAGCCTCAGTGAAATGGACCCCTGGCCACTTTATTAGGCACACCCTGCACTTCAGAAAATAGCCTTTAAAGATGGTTGTGTGTGAAAATCCAAGTAGATCAGCAATGCATCAGACCAGCATGTAACCAGTACCTAATTAAGTGACCAATGAGTGTATTTGAACATGCACCGTTGTGTCGAGCTACACACAATACATTATAAATCAGCCGGTCTATTCCCATGTAATTCCCCAGGGATGACTCAGAGGTGCCTCCTTACCCCATAAACCACAGCCTGTCAGTGTCAACCAGTAAAGCAGGTGATTAGATAGAGAGGTGATAGAGAGAGAGGTTCAGATGAGGGCCAGGGATGTCACAGAATGGCACCAGACAGAGCGCATGTTAAAAAGTGCATTTAAAAATGCTAACATGTGAATTACTGTTCAATGTTTGAGTGAGGTTTTGAGATGTTCACAAAAAGCATCTAAATGTGACCACACTTTAAAAGTTGACTTGTGTGTCTTTTCATCATTGGTTGGAGGCTGCTCACATCTTTCACTCTTTTTAGGGTAATCCCAGTGAGATTGAATAATGTTGGATCAAGTTGGTGGAGCTGAACCAGATAAATATAGCTGCTAAATAGAAGCCAGGTCAATAAGCAAACTGTAAAAATGTCAATAGATGGTGAAAAACATCCACATCTAAAGCAATTTGTGATTCAATACACTACTTTACAAGCATTGATGCATTGTTTATAAATGGATGCTCAGTAATACATTGTATATGGAAACTATTGGTTTATTGAGTGATTGGCAATCACTGTTTTAATTGTTAAAATTGACATTGACTTGAGTCTGTTGATGTTTTGATGTTTGTTTGTTAAGATTATTCATTATTTTAAAACTGTTCCATAGAATGACAATAATGAGCCTAGGAGGATGTGGATCACTCTTTGGATTCTGCTTTGTTGTAAATTTTACTTTCATCAGTGATTTTCTCCGGCCACACAGTCAATCATTCCCATTGACTTTGACAAGGGCAGCCATCTTCACCAAATGTGTGTGTGTGCTTTCAAGGCCTTGTCTCCAATTACAAGTGATCACCATGCTGAGTCACTGCTCCTCCCCGACTCTCTGCTCTAACAGACTGCACACACACAAGCGCTATGCTCCTGTTTAGGCGCTCAAAGTGTGGAAAAACACCAATAACAAATAAGAAGCCATGAGCCACTATTTGTTAACATATTATCAGGATTTGCAGGTATATCTCAGACAAGCATAAACACAGTAAAAAGTATCTTCAGTCACGGTGGGGCTTCCCCTTGTCCCCATTCATAAAGATTAATGATGTTTGTTTCCATATACATCCAGCTATAGTCCACCTACAGTGTGTCTTACCTGCAATTCTGACATATGCAATTCAGAGAGAGAGGCATACACTGAGATCAAAATGCACAGTGTATACAGTACATACAGTGTGTTACAATGAATAGCAAACTATATGAGACCATAATAATATAGCAATTCCTCTGTTGTCTGTAAGTCGACATATTGTAACAATTAAAGCAACTGCTGCATTGTCATATCAGAAAGACTTTAAGAATCCATCCATCCATCCATCCATCCATCTTCTTCCGCTTATCCGGGGCCGGGTCGCGGAGGCAGCAGTCTAAGCAGGGACGCCCATACTTCCCTCTCCCCCGACACTTCCTCCAGCTCCTCCGGAGGAATCCCGAGGCGTTCCCAGGCCAGCCGAGAGACATAGTCCCTCCAGCGTGTCCTGGGTCTTCCCCGGGGCCTCCTTCCGGTGGGACTTGCCTGGCACACCCCCCGGGGGAGGCGTCCAGGGGGCATCCGAAACAGATGCCCGAGCCACCTCAGCTGACTCCTCTCGAGTTGGAAATAGTAAAATGAGACCTTTCTTATGCAGTGGTGTTTATGGCAGTCCCTTATCTGTGGTCAGAACAAGGTGTATGTTCTCAGATTGGCCTTTAGAGGGAGCTGTAGACTGGTAAATTACATCCAAACAGGCCACACAGTAAACCAGGCTGGGGATAATGCTTATTAAACATAATATTATCTCCTCAAAAGCTATTTTTGGCAAATGGAAGTCAATACAGCTTAGTTCCAATTTTTCAATAACTGTTGAATCCAAGACACGAGTAGGCATGGCAGCTATAAAAAAAATAAATTGCCTCGTCTGTTGCTATTGCACCTGTGATGGAAACACATTGAATACATGTTTTCATTACAATTCCTATTATTGGATGAGCTCTCCATCTATTCACATTATCCATCAGTGCTGCAAGATCCTGCTTAGCTTAGTGGTGCATAGTGGCCATATAAACACAGTGGCCAATTTATTAGGTAGTAGTTAAACCTAATAAAGTGGTCAAATATGTGATCTTTTGCTAGCCGACACCCATCTGCCTTAAGTTTTGACATGTTGTGAGCTCAGATGGTCTTACTCAGACCTTGAGATGCTGTCTGGGAATACACATTCTTAACATTAACTCACCCACAGAACTGCCACTCTGCCACTGATAATGTGAGTTAATTTTTCTGTGGTGATTGTGCGTAATAATCTGAGTTGACTAGTAGGTTTAACCTCTACAAACATGTTCTGAAAAGGCATGTGATTCTTGTGGAAGATTAGCAGTTCATTTTTTGTCTTTTTTCAGGTTTAAAAAGTGCAGTGAAATGAAGCACAAATTGCAACTCTGATTACTATCAACCGATATTTTTTTCAAAATCAGTTCATCCATAATTTATACATTTATTCATTTTTTACTTTGTACAGTGTCCTTGGGTGTTCTGAAAAGCTCTTAAAAATAAAATGCTTTTTTTTTCTTATAATGTGCAGCCATACTACATAAGTATAAATTTTACACAATCATATTAGATGCGATAAAAAACTTACAGGGGGGATTTTGGAAGTCTTTGAATTATGTAACTATTACTAAAAATATCTGAAAAACAACACCTTTTTCAGACACATTTTGCGAAAAGAAGATGGAATGTACCATAAAAGTCAATGATGCAGGTTAAATAAATGTTATAATATAAAGACTTTAAGGAGTAGATTGGACATTTTCTTTGTTTTCAGGTGAAAGATGCCCCGTTAAGTGACCAAACTGACATGGGGCTTTACTTGTGTAGGACTGATTTTGAATTATATTGTAAATCAGCTTCACATCCTAATGTGACACTGCACTGATGAAAAAGTGCAATAAAATCATGTGGTTAAAGAAAAATAACTTTAAGATACAGTACCATAACAAATGTATGGAAGCAATATGTGTTTTATGTCAATACGAACAGTAGAGGGCAGCGTGTGAATGTGGTTTGTTCATTTTCTGTACATGCGGTTCACATATGGGGTCTCCTCACTCATGCTTGATGCAAATGAAAAAAGCAGAAATATGCAAAAATGATGTCATATTTAAACATTTAATCTGCAACCAAGCCATTACCAAAAGTCCAACCCAACACTTGTCACATAGATCTTGGCTTTCTCAACCCATTAAATAACCATTGGTTAGTTTGGTAGAGAATACAAAAATGCTAGTGTTACTATTCAGATCACAGCTAACGGTAATTCTGTTAGCACGTTGTCACTGCTCCCGTCTCTCTCTCGTCGAGTCTTGGTGTGTTGCCTGCGGAGAACGTTGGTCGCCCCCGACAACGGTTGCTAGGAGACGGATGTCGAGTGACTTCATCGGGCACGCTTCCACCACAGGCGCACAATGAATGAAACCAATTACCCTTTACTGTCAAATCCTCCAATGTGTATCCTGGCACAAATATGTTTTTCATTTACAGTACAGTAGAGAATGTGGCTTGTCAATATATGCACAGACTAACTTAACTTAAAGAAATGTTAAACCAGTGGGAAGTCTATTTTGCTCATAGAAATGCTACTCACTGGATTTTTTTTGTTTTGTCTATCAAAATAGACAGTATACAGACAGAAAAGCAGACTAAGCAGTGGTCCACTCATTAAAGTCAAGTTCCAAGGCATTTTTACCTATAAAACTGCAACTCACTGGCTATTCTCTCATTTTTAGGCTATTTTCAGACATCAGACTATTTTCAACAAGGCGTTTTCAACCAAAGAACTGCCCGCTCACTGGAAATGTTGCACCAACCAGACCATTGGTCTACCCATCAAATTGAAGTGGCAAGGATTTTTTGCTCATACAATTGCTTCTCATTAGATGTTTTCTCTTTTCTGGCCCATTCTCTGGGAAATAATAATTGACAGCACTAGAAAAAAGTCCACTCCTCAAATTCAATTATAAAGGATTTTTTTGCCTATAGAACTGCCCCTTACTAGATATTATCTCTTTTTAAAACCATTCTCTGTAAAACTAAATAGACATTATAAGACTAAACCAGGACTAAACAGTTGTCCTCACATTATTCATCTTTCAAGTCTAGAGTTTGTGTACAAAGGAGTAGATTAAACCAGGACTTTTGGCTCATAGAACTGCTTCTCACTGGACATTTTCTCTTATTTGGACCATTCTCTGTAAAACTAAATTGAGAAAATTTGACTGAACCAGGACTAAGCAATGGTCCATTCATCAAATTCAAGTCTGAATGCTTTTAGCCCATAAAAGTGCTTTTCAAATGTGACCTTTTTCGGACAATTCTACGGAAACTTTAATCGTGGAAAACTTCTGTGTACCAACATTGGAACTCGTACCATAACTTGAAAACCATTGACTTGTCTATGTAAATTCTTAATGCTGACTCCTTTTTTCAATCCTTCCAACTGCAGTCTTCACGTCCCAGTCCCATCCACCTTCTTCGTACAATTCTTCTCACTCTGCAGCGCTGAGATAAGATGTGCCTTCATCTACCTCTACCAGCTGCAGCCAATCACGAAGCCACACACAGACCATGGATATCTGTGCATATAGAGGAGGACATTTGCAAACGCCTGGGTTCATGTCAATGGTATGGGGCAGAATTTCCATATTGCTTTATTTGTTCTGGGTTCTCTCACGTTTCCTTTACCTTTGCCTTTGATGAATGAGTGAATGTAAAAAAAACAAGTTTGCCCAAAGAAATTGAGTTAGGTCAGGGGTCTGCAATCTTTTAAATCCAAAGAGCCATCAGTAAAGAACCTCAACTGAAATTTACATAAAAATAGAATCGACCAATTGGCATCATTAGCAATGACTAAACAGTAGTGTAAACTGCGAAGGGACTATTTAAGGAGACATTTGGGGAATTTCTAAGCCCAATCGAAGCCCAAAAATAATGAATAAAATTTATAGGCTGGTCCTATTCTATGATATAAAGTAGGTATACTCTAGGTAGGTCATATTTATTTTTTTGTCCCATAGACCACTATGCATTTCTCACTGATCACCGAGATGTGTTGGCCAATAGTGTTTGAGTTTAGGGAAACTCAATGCTATTGGATGATTGAGCTGTCAGCTATAAGTTACGCTGGTAAACAGAGCTCACATGAGACATATGTAGTTTATCTAGGACCTGCTTTTCAAATATGAAGTGATCTTTGGTTCTAAACATGTGACTAATACAGTGGGACAATTTGTATTAGCAGGAAACATAGTCTTATCAATGTAGCATTCTGGCTAGCATTAGCACAGCTTTTTGAACATGGAGTCTACATCGATGACTCAGTAAATATGTTGACGAAAAGAACCCATATATAAAAGGATATATCTATAAAGGAAGAAAATTCATCTGTATAAGTATTTCACCACCTGTGAAATACTTACACCTTATTTAATCACACTGCACCTTTGGATTTTTCTCTTTTTTTATTATTGTACTTTTTTTATTATGTTTATTATATTGTTACTTATCTCTTTTGCACACTTTTTTACCATGTACTATTATTGCATGTTATTAGTACTTCATGAGTATCTTAGCGAGTCTAACGGTTCTTCCGATCAAAAGCATTTCATTGCATTTTCTGACCCTGTGTTGAATGTGCATATGACAAATAAACTGAAACCTGAAACCTCCACGATCAGCCACATCCATTTGGAGGTTATTGGACAATCTGTCTGAACCATTAACTTCTTAACAATTTTGTCTTCTTTGTCACCATGTTCAAAATCCTCCTCCATGCAGGACTCAAAATCATCCCCATATTCATCGTGAAGAGTGGGCTCATCCTTAACAAGAATATCTTCTGAGGCTTTACCACTGGCTTCTTCATCCTCATCATCACAGTCAAGCAGATGTATGTTGTCCCAAACACTGGACAATGCACTGCTTTGATGATCCTTTAATGTTGTCTTGAGTGGCTCATGTCTGTTTTTAAGAAAATGTTTTTTGGAGGGGCAGGGATCATTCGTTTGAGTGGAGGCAGTTCTCTGAGCACTGATGAGATGGTGGAACTGGCGGCGAAGGCGGTGCCAGTCATCGAGGCACAGAAACTGGCAGGGCAAAGGTGGCCCCAGTCCGGAGGAGGCTTAGGGACTGGAGCAGGCGGAGACCACCCCAGATGGAGATCGTTGTCTGGCGGAGGCCTCAGGACAGGAGCAGGCAAAGACCACCCTGGACGGAGATAAGTGTCCGGCGGAGGCTTAGAGACTGGAGCAGGTGGAGACCACCCCAGACGGAGATCGTTGTCCAGTGGAGGCCTTGGGACTGGAACAGGCGGGAGCCAGCGTAGCTCTGGGCCTGCTGCAGAGCCTCGAAGGGGGACATACCTCCTCCCCACTCCTTGATAAAAAAAACAAAACAAAAGTGGGGACTCGCACCCAAAATTGTTGGTGCATTCTGTCATGTGGTGGGGATAGCCAAAAAGAACCAAAATGCAGACTGCGAACACGAAAACTTTAATAAAATGGAAACGGCAACCAAGGGAGTCCTAAAATTGTAACAAAAACTTACTCCTTGAAACTGGGAAACTGGGAAACTGGGAGCAGAGGAACAGGAACATGATGACCACAGACCTGTACATAATGCACCAACAAAACACAGGGGAAAACAAAGGGACTAAATACTAAGGACAACGAGACCCAGGTGAAACACATTGGGGCGTGACAGGAAATCAAACAGGAGGAAAACACAGGAGGGCAACATAGGAGGGCAACACAGGAGGGCAACACAGGAGGGCAACACAGAAGGAAACACAGAAGGAAACACAGAAGGAAACACAGAAGGAAACACAGAAGTAAAACCAAAACACAAGTCACTAAACATAACAAAATAAAACAAGAAACAAGTGAACATGACAGTTTGGTCCCTAGTAATAGATCAAAACATGGTAACGTAAACCAACTAGGCCTAATTTGTGGCAGCAAGGTGTATATCGGCGAAACGCCCCCATATGTCTGCCACAACTGTCACCAACGGTCACATTAATCAGACGTGTGATTTCTAAGGGTCTTTTGTATTATTAACAAGCAATGAAGAGGTTCTGCCCCCAAACCATGCCAAACATGGGAAGGGTCTTTTTGAATTTTTTGATGTTAGTTGAAAAATTTTGTTAATGTCCCTAAAACTATAACCCATAATGGTAAAAAACATGGGGGCTCAACTGAGGCATTCTTCATTTGACCTTTGTAATTTGCATATGTACATTAAATATACACTAGCCCGAATCACAGATTTTGTTTATGTTAAACAGGATTATTGGCTCAATTAAAGTGCTTTGGGAGATTAATTAGTTAATCAATTATTTAATTTTGTTTCGCCATCGTCATAAAATCCAATAACATCTGTTTAGACTAGAATTACATGAAAATTTAATGAAATAGTTGTTTATATTGTTGTTACAAAGAAAGTATAAAAGAAAATAGTGCTTTATTACTTTTATAGTCTATTTAACTTTGATGTAGACCATCATGAAATGTAAAAGAAGCAATTAAAAAATACAAATAAAAGAAGTGGAAATAAAAATGTTCGATGTATTCATATTTATTTTCAATTTTGTTGTTGTAAACCTCAACCATTTCTTTTTACCTTTTATGTTTTTAGTTTCAGAAATAAGATATAGTCTGAAGGTTTCCTGAATTAAGGGGGCTCTCTGGGAGGGACTAAAGTACAACTTGACTACTATTATTAGTCAAGCAACAATTCGTTATTTTAGGAAACTTCCTCTCTTCAGCTCATTAATCATTTCTCTTTACCATCTATTGTTTTCAGTCTATTTTTAAGACAAAACTTACAGCCCAATGACAAAATCATGTGGTTTGCCTGGTACATGCATAGTATCTCTTCTTTATAGACTGTATAATATAAACACACTCTAAATGCTATGCATTTCACAACTCACACAAGGGATGTGTTGATCTAGTAAAGGTTTCATGAGACATTCCAGAAATGGTGAAATCTTTCTTGGAGAGGGTTTTTGCAAGTTTAGGCCCAAGTGTGGTCAGACTCATATACACTATCTGTGAACATTACAAAAGACTTGGACAGCAACAGGAATGGTGGAAATGTGCCATCAGCATATCAAGAGGAGCACTTGGAAAGCATTACGACAATCGTGTGAGAACAATTCAAACAGTCTCCTGTGGATCCTGCACCGCAAATGTCTTACGTATGGTTATCCTTACTCAGAAAAATCTTTTTAACTGACTATTAAAAAAATCTTCAAGCTCCTATATTGTGCTTTTTTGCACATTTCAGTCTATATTTATGATAAGCTGTTTTGTGGAGCTCCCTCTTGGACTCGATTTCAAACAATCTGATTAGATCTGTCTCTTTATGACAGGAACAAACCATTGGGCCGGTTTTCAGAAGTTTCCAAAAAAAATAGCTCAACATAATTGTTCCTCAAACATGTGTCAATAAAACAAAACACAACTTTGTGTATGTCTGAGGTAGAAACAACTTTAGAACATGGAGCAGAAAAGACCATTTGCAAAATATAGGACCTTAATATATAGGTCAACCAGGACTAGAACTTATCATCTGGCCAATTAGTTGCAGGGCAGACAATTATACACACAGACTGACAACCATATACAGTATACATTTGATTTGATGATTCAAAACTACTAAATTAATTTACTCAATATTTTCAAGGCAATTGATTTCCTAGATTTCACTGTCTCAGATACAATTTTACTCAGTTCATGTCTTAGTCTCAAACATCCATTTACTCAGCTTTGACATAGTCTTGGACATAGTGGGCTCAGAGTATTTTCCTACAAAATATTTTTGGGATAAAACACTTTATTTTAAGTTTTTATTACTTTTATAACATTGTTTAAAGCATATTTTAAATGAAAAGTTTATCATAAAACATCAGTTAAAATGAAATCATTTTAGGATTAGTGTTTTTTTATCTTGACTTGGTTCACTCTGGTCTCAGACAGATATCTCTTGGGCCATTGTGGTCTTGGTCTCGGATAGTCCGGTCTTGACTTCAACACTGGTGGGATCAAATTTTTGTAGTAACAAACATGGCTATGGTTTGACATCTGTGGTTTTGTGTTTGGTTTCACATCAGTTGAAGAATGACAAAGTGGGCGACATGAGTTGACAGTTTATTTCCAGTAAGTGTTAACTCAAAGGGGTGCACGGTGGCAGAGTAGTTAGCACTCCTGACTTTCACTAACTCCAAGTATGCACCTGGCAGCCAATGAAGCACACTGTTTTTTTTGTTGTAGTTAATCAAGCTTTTCTGTGAATTTGTGAAATAAAAATAATATTACTCAAGTAAAATAAAAAAGTACGGCAACATCAAATCAGACTTGACCGATAGTAGTCGAGCTTCACCTTAGGTTCTCCCCTGGCCTCTACAACATCAAATCAGACTTGACCAATAGTAGTCGAGCTTCACCTTAGTCCCTCCCCTGGCCTCTACAGACTACAGATCACCTACTTTACATCATAAAACAGGGTCAAAGAGTCAATTAAATTATTTTTTGTAAACTTACGTACTACCCCCTTTAAGACACACAGTTGTTGGGACAGTGAAATGTGCAGAGAATTCGTATACAACATACATCTTTGGATGAAAGCAGACAATTCCTTCATCTTGTTTTGTTTTCTTTTGAGATTTCCTGATCCAAACATGCCCACATCAGAGGTTTACACGAGGCTCTGTCAGAGGACCACAACATGCAAACAGTTAGTGAAGAATGTGCAGCCCGCAGGTTTTTTTCTCTGTTAAAAGTCGTGTGAAAACTGCAGAGATGTTTAGAAGAGCTGAGACCTTGAGCTGCTCATTAGGAGGCCTATAGTGTATGGTGTTAAATACATTGTCCAGATGAGTGTAGTGACACCGGGTCATGTTCAAGGGAATGGAGTAAATAGCCAATGCTAATTAAATTTGATACATTTAGGTTAGCATTTTTGCAACATCAAACACCCAATATTTATCTAATACAAGCTGTTTTGTGAAGCTCCCACTTGTACTCGATTTCAAACGCTCTGATTAGACACCTCTCTCTTTATGACAGGAACAAACCATTTGTGCCGGTTTTGTGGGGTTTACAAGAAAAACTCCAACCACTTTTTACTTCTTCTGGGATATAAACAAAGCCTTGACACTTCCACAGCCGAACACATATCTTCTCCAATCAGATACAGTATGCTATTAAATTGTGGCAGCAACAATGCTTCTCTGGGTGTGTTTGCTGACTGCAGGAGCAGACAGGAACACTTTCTAGAGAGGAGTGATTCTGTTACATCACTAAGAGTTTAATCTGTTTTCAGCTTTTCTCTTGAGGAAGAGGATTATAGCTCAACATAATTAATTACTCAAACATGTGTGAATGAAACAAAACACAACTTTGTGTATGCTCAACATGTTTCAAGTCAGTTTAGCAGAATATAGGACCTTACTTGAAAACATTTAGGAGACCAGTTAACCCTTTGGGCGCCACGGTCGCAGAATTGCTACATCCACTGATTCCACTGTGGGCGTGTGTCGCTGCACTGCGCCTGCGTCAATGTGCCGCACATGCGTCGCTTCACTGCGACCCATGTGTTCCGGGTGGTTC
>JAVQKC010033413.1:0-35297 GCA_036025475.1 Philypnodon macrostomus
TAGAAGAATCAACAAAATAAATAAAAACGTGATTAAATCAGACTTAGAAGAATCAACAAAATAAATAAAAACGTGATTAAATCAGACTAAGAAGAATCAACTAACTAATTACAAAAATAATTAGAAAACCCACACATTTATTACAAAAAATGTCCTAACAGCCAAACTAAAAAGTTGAGTTGTGATAATTATGGGTCCTCTGGGGGTCGCGAGATGATTGCAGAAATATTTATCTGTTGTTGTCTGTAAAATAGCATTTAAATCATAACTGATGCAGATAAAGGCACAGTATATATACATTAGGCCTTTAGATGCTCTGTGCACATTTGTATTTTCTAACTTCTAGGGTGGACCGGGGATCCTGGTCTGAAAAGTTTGGGAACTAGATGACGTCTTTTATATATTGTATCATTCTTATTATCACAGTAGCTTTATACATTATTAGCAAGTAGATCACCTTTGTAGAAGTTCTATGAATTCTCTGACTCAAGGCTTTCTGACATTTACAGTATGATTAACAAGTCTTTTATGCCGCCTTAAGCATCCGAGCTCTGTCTGCACTTTGATTCTTTGGTGAAGAAAACAAGCAGTGAAAACAATATATATATAAAAACCTTACAAAGTGCAGTTTGAAGTGCTGATGCGAGAGAAGATGTATTGTACCTTAAGCTTTTTGTACCAGAGGCTTTTCACACAGCCCTGGTCATCAAGAAATCACGGAGGAAATAACAGATATATACTTTTATGGCTGTAAACAGTTGCAATATTGCCACAACAATTTGGTGAGGAACGGTGTTTGATCCCACAACATCCATTTGGATTGCTGGGTGGACAATCTAATGTCCTTCTTTGAGAGTTTTAGACAGTGCTAAGACAAGAAAAGTGCTGGCTAAAGGCAGGATGGTTCGCCACACATTACTTTCTGTAAGTCATAGAGGCTTTTAGAGTTTGTAAACCGCAAGACATGGCCACATTTTGGCCATATACTTGACCATATACTGCCTCTCATCAAGAGAAGCCATCTTAGGTTCTCTCTGGCTTTTTAGCAGGTCCAGCACAAATACATGCATTAGGGGCAGTGGTGAATCTAATTTATATAAAATAAAAGTGGCATATTGTTAGCGTATGTATGTACAATTGGCCATACACCAGGGACCCATAATCCTTAACAATAAGAAGTGGTTCATTCCTTTACTATTGGCATTTAGCAATTTGGATGGTGGGAGGACTTCACTCACACTTTTTTTTTTCATGTCAATTAGAAGATTTTGAGGATGTTCACTATATTGTACAAACATACCACATTCCTTACCCATTACCCTTTATAGACAAAATTCCCATAATATTGCCTGAGATTTCAACATCATCTATGTGACTCTCTGACCCAGCCGTCACAGTCATCCCAATTCCTGTATCCGACACTAGAAAGCGGAGCGGCGGTGACAGGCCACTCATCTGCTACGCCTCTGCTGCATGGCTAATGGACTTAATCTATGTTGGAAAGGTCAAGTCAGGGAAGATTATGGCCTAGTCTACTGTTGAATGGCTGACCTTATCAGTGCTAATGTAACACTGCAATCTGTGTTGTCACTCGGCTATGGCGGGAGTAGGACGTGGGCGGCTCGGCAACAGTGTGAAATGATGCCAGAGGTGATAAGTTCAGATGGTCAGCACCACATTTGTACACTGTGATGACCCCACCACGTATCATGGGGTTTTCACTATTATGGAACAAGACGGCTACACTGGAAGTCATTAGGCCTGAGTTTGTGCATCATGGAGAGAGGGTCATGGAGTTACAAGAACAGCTACAGTCCTTAATGAGATCCAGGAATAACTTCATATTACATAAGGTGGTATAGATTAAAGGGACTATATATAGGCATTTTTTTGTGCATTTGAAATTCATTGTGGACACTAGCATATTACATTTCATAATGTTATGTTTATTGAAAACTTGTTCTGGGAGCTTTGACTCAAATTTATATAAGGTGTATATGAGCCCTTTATGGTGCCTTTAAGTCAGTTTTGCAATGGAGGAAATATTGTGGCCTATAAATGATACACAGTACAACTTTTTTTATTCAACATGCCTGGGCTCATATCGAACTGTCCAGAGTTACAAACTTACCACTGGCTGATCTAATATTGAAATATTGAGTTTCCACATACGTGTAGGGTATGTGTGATTTACTGTATGTACTAGTTGTGTGACCTTTACAGTGGCTCTTTATGACTTTATGCATATTTTTGCAGGAGGGGTGACTGGGGCCTAGACCAGCAATTGTAGTCCTCAGGTGGAGTACACCATGGGCCATAGCTCATTAGCCGCATGGCTGACACAGAGACACACACAATCACTCTAGTTAGAGTGCTCAATCGTGTAGCTTGGCAGTAGTCTCATTTCGAATCAAACTATTATTCTCTTTATAGACGCTTTAAAATGTCTGTCATTTGGAATGTTCAAAGTTCCGGAATGGAGGCGACTGGAGCAAAAGTGAGTTAACTTTACAAAAAAGTAGGATTTCTGTTGAGGGATGGAATCATTTTGAGCACACAATAAAAAACATATTGAACTCTCACATTTCTGTAATGATTTGTTCAGTAAAACCTAAAAAAAAAAAAGAATTTTGCCACCACCCAAATGTTACTTGCATACTAATACCAGTCTCTGATATTAGTACATGTAGCAGAGGATTTTAGAACTTTCTGTTTACAAACTTTGAAAGGGTCTATATGGGAAAACCAAGTCAGCAGTCTGCATGACCTCTTGTGTTTTTTTTTTAGGTGAACAGATTATTCTAACTGGCCTCTTCTTAAAGCATGTGAGAGTATATGTCTCTTGATCAGACTTGTGACTAACTGGCCATTCTCATGGGTTTACCTGGGCTAAAGCCTTTGACTGCTGACCGCAATAAGATAAAACCAGCATCAATAAAACTATTTACTTAATCACGAGGGTTTTGGCTTTCTTGTATTAAATGGGATTTCTAGAAACGACCTAGTGCTAACCTCATGGCATACAAAATACGTGAGTGGCAAAACCTGAGAATGAAAAAGACCCATAGCTCTAAGGGTCTGTGACAGGCAGAAATAATGCAGTCGCACCAATTGTATCGAGGCCTCACCCTAAGGAACGCCTGGATGTGATTCATGTGTCACAAAGACTCCGTGTGATTTCCACTACATCAGCAACGAGATGCACATTTACCTGATTTCTTAGCGGCATCAGTGCACCTGTGACTCACAACCCCTGTGAATGGCCTTGGAGAAGATGGAGTAGAGGCAAAGCTTTTTTTTCCTTTGCTTTTGCATCTCTCCATCACAGCGAGGGGAATATTGTTCAGCTTCTTGGCCAGGATCTGAAAAGTCTGGCAATCCATCTATCCGCGCCGACTGTGACAAAGCAATCCCAGATTTCCTCCACGACCGGCGCGCATTACCAACTCCCCGCGCCTTTTCTCAATTGCGACCGGGGGAAAAGGGTCAGAGTGTGCCGTACAGAGGCGTACATACAAATGCACCCGGTAGTGCCAGAGCCAAAGACGTGTCAGTCGGAGTAATGGGGAACAGATTTCGATTTGTGCTGGAAATAATTTGGAGTATTATTATTGGATCATTCCAAATTTCACTGTGCCCCCTCGGTTTCAAAGCCACGAATGATGCTGAAGGGATCAATGGTTCAGGCACTTAAAACGACAAACACTGAACTGATTCGGTCATATGTCTTTGGGTGCCAGTCAAAAACAACAGCACATTTTTAAGGTAGGAAAGTCCAGTGGTGATAACTACAAAACAATGCATGATTCCAATAGATATAATGTGTCCTATGCACTAAAGAATGTCTCTATACTGCTGTATGTACTGATTTTGGAACTTCATATTAGGGGTCCAAACTAGAACAGCATCTCAGCATTACATTTATGAGGGAATTTAATAATAAATATGTTTTAATGCAAGCCTGAATCTCATTGTATGCTAATAGCATCATATTACATAAAGTGCACAATTATTATTAACTTTACGGTACTGATAAAATGCCACCGAAATTCTAATTGGACTGTCTCCACGATGTAGTCAATCAGTTTTTGTTTGTTTTTGGGGAATGAAAGATCCTCCATAAAATAAACAGGTTCAGGGACTTTTATTTATCATATTATTAATATCTCAGAAGCATTCATTCATGGACTGTATTCTTTTAAAGTTGGTGTCAAATGTTCTGATGAGTCTTCCCCTACCCATGTTACTGTGGGTTCTCCGCAGTTACTCCAGCTTCCAAAGACAAGCATTAGGAGAATGGGTGACTCTAAATTTCCCCTAGTAAATAAATGTCTGATTGATGGTTGGTCTGTGTGTGTATCTGTGTGTGTGTGTGTGTCTGTGTGTGTCTTTGTGTATCTGTTTGAGTGTGTCTGTGTGTCTGTCTCTGTGTGTGTGTGTGTGTCTGTATGTGTATGTCTGTGTCTGTGTGTGTGTGTGTGTGTGTCTGTATGTGTCTGTCTGTGTGTCTGTCTGTGTGTGTCTGTCTGTGTGTGTGTCTGTCTGTGTGTCTGTTTGTGTGTGTCTGTGTGTGTGTGTCTGTGTGTCTGTCTGTGTCTGTGTGTGTCTGTCTGTGTGGCTGTGTGTGTGTGTGTCTGTGTCTGTCTGTGTGTGTCTCTTTGTGTGTGTGTCTGTGTGTGTGCGTGTCTGTCTGTGTGTGTGTGTCTCTTTGTGTGTGTGTCTGTGTGTGTGTGTCTGTGTGTGCCTGTCTGTGTGTGTGTGTCTGTCTGTCTGTGTGTGTCTGTCTGTTTGTTTGTGTGTGTCTGTCTGTGTGAGTCTGTGTGTGTGTGTCTGTCTGTCTGTGTGTGTGTGCGTCTGTCTGTGTGTGTGTCTGTTTGTGTCTGTCTGTCTGTGTATGTATGTGTCTGTGTGTTGGACAGAATGAACACCGCCTAAACCTGAAAGTTGCAGCGATAGGCTCCAGTCACCCTTGAAGATTATTGAATATAATCGAATTGTACAAAAGATAGTTTTCAATCTCTGTGGCCTGAGAAATGTCACAACCAAATCCTCGAGACTATCAAGGCAGCATAGTGTGACATTCATTTGGAAGAACTATTTGTTAATGACCAGAATACATCTTTTCTTATCCATACAATTCTTTGCAGACGCTCTTGCCCGCTGAACTCCCAACTCTAATTGCCTCAAAACCGCGCCGGAGAGAGAGAATCCGAACAACGGGCGGTGTTAATGAGACGGCACTCAGTACTTTACCGGGGTCTCAGCCCAACCTCGGTGTCATAATGGCAATTACCACCTGCCACGGCTTGTGCGAGACAGCTGGCAGTCTCGGTGGGCCACCCCTCGCACATGCAAATCACCACGAGCCCATGTTCTCATTGCCGTCGCGTCTGTTTACATCTCATTTCCAAGGATCACGGGGGAACGTGTCTACTCGCAGTGTGGGGAGCGGGGCATATGGGCCACAGAAGAGTACCTTTCCGGTGACGGTGGCAGTAGTGATGGCAGGAATTAGCATTAGCAGCCAACGTGTCTCTTGTTTCAGACTGTACTGTAAGGATAATGGGGAGCCGCAGTTTACCCCACAGGTTTTTAATGGTATTCAGATCGGTGTGGCCAGGGCAAGACATTGATTTAGTGGACAGTAAACAATTTTTTTGATTTATGTTTTGGATCATCATCTTGCTGGAAGATCCAACCACGGCCCATTTTAGGGTTTCTGGCAGAGGCTGTCAGATATTCATTTCCAAGGATCAAGGGGGTAGGTGTCTGCTGGCAGCTTGGGGGCGCTGGCAAATGAGCCTCAGACAAGTGGCTTTTCGGGGGTGGCGGCGGTTGTGGTGGTAAAAATTTACATGCCAACATGTCTCTTGTTTCAGACTATACTGCCATTTCCTTTGCTTAAGGATAATGGGGAGCCACTGTTTACCCCACATTATTCAGATCGGTGTGGCCAGGGCAAGACCTACCGATTTTGTGGACAGAAAGAAATTTTGTGTTCATTTTCATCTCGCTGGAAGATCCAACCACGGCCCATTTTAGGCTTCCTGGCAGAGGTTAGCTGTTCATTCAAGGGGGTAGGTGTCTGCTGGCAGTGCCTTTTGGGTGGTGGTGGTGGTTGCCAATGTGTCCGCTCTTGTTTCAGACCGCTACTGCCATTTTCTTTGCTTTAAGGATAATGGGAAGCCGCTGTGACTGGGAATGGAAAATAGCGTTTGGGTGAAATGAGTTTAGCCATGGCCTCTTCGTGCACACAGGAGGATTGTTCGACGGTGGACAGTCCATTGATTCAGAGCGGATAGAGAGTGGTGAATAGGGGGTGTGATAAGGATAACAGGAGATGTGTCTGCTTTGTGGTACATACTGATGTAAAATTGATTGATTGTATAAAATATAGACATATATATGCAAATGGGACTATTTTTTGTGTGAAAAAGTGCATACTAAATGCTGTAGGGAAGGATGTTTTATATTAGATCCTATACGTTTGTCCAACTACTTCCATTGCTGGTTTTTCTAAGTGCTAAAATGAACAGTTACTACTTACTTTTCAGCATCTATTTTCATGTACTGTTTTAATTAATGAGAATATGCTATTGCTATTAGATTGCTATTGTTAGAAATGGGCAGGATGACCAAAGGGCTCCACATCCCACATGCAATCATTCCACTACATCCATGTTCGTGAATATTATTAACTGTGATAGGTAGGAGTGAGGCAATTAAAAAGTAAATAGAAGTTTGCAAAATCAATTCACTCGAATAACAATCCATTGTTGATAAAACTTATATTTATCAATCTAATATTCAACTTGCATTATCTCAGTGGGGAAGAAATGTAAAAAAAATAAATAAATGCCAGCAACTGTATTTGTCAGACAGCAGTTTGAAAATGTATGTTTAAGAACAAGTATTATCCAAGATGGACACTTTGGTGGCAGAGGACAAACCAATACATCCCTCTCTAGAGATTCAGAGGATGCACTATGCCCTTACTTTTCTAAACTAATTGTGCAGACCGGCATGCATTGGCTATGGACACATGTCACATCCACTACAACGGTCAATGGTTTACAGACATCCCAGGCAATCTGCAGCACTATGGAGTGGCCTTTGGCGGTGCCATCGGCAATCTTCCCCCTTAAGGCCAGAAGCGCATGCACTAGAGAGGGAAGAACGCGGCCGGAGTAGATAAAGAGGCGTCTGGGGAGAGGGGGGGGCAGCAGGCAGGACAGAGCTGGGGGAAGAGGGGGGGGAGAGAGGAAGGGGATTTTCTACCTGCCTTCACAAAGTACTGCTGTTCCGAAGATGACAGCTGAGGTCAGACAAAAGACCCCCCCCAAAAAAAGCCCTCCGGCATTCTTACCGCGTGCTGCCCGTCAAAGGGTGGATGAAATAAACACAAACATGAATGAAAAGCAGCAGAAAGAGCAAATAAACCAAGGCTGGTGGAAAATTGGGATAGAAACGTGAAACGTAAAACGTGAATGCATCGGTGCAACGGGTCAGCTTAAAGTCTTTGGTCAAGAGCAAAGGCTGCTTTCAAATTCAAGAAATAGTAACAGACTTTTAGTCTTTAATGGAGATATCACACTGTCATT
The DNA here is from genome assembly GCA_036025475.1 of Philypnodon macrostomus. NCBI lineage: Eukaryota > Metazoa > Chordata > Actinopteri > Gobiiformes > Eleotridae > Philypnodon > Philypnodon macrostomus. The sequence continues at coordinate 7,602 of JAVQKC010033413.1, forward strand.
AGCCAGATTCAAACCCATGATGCCAGGGGTGAGCATTAGAAGCTTCTCTACCAACTGAGCTACATGCGGCACAACAACCAATTGACCACATTTAAAAACAACCACAGTTGACCAATGTACTGTACATATCAAACACAACAAAGGAATAAACCACTAACAATGGAAGTTGGTGCAAAGACAAGTTGCCAGATGACCAAATAATTACATAGAAAACCACTGTGAATGGCTATATGTCCAGCTCTTTGATTTGTCACGGGGAACCAGAGTTACATAAACTACAGTAAATGCGTGACACAACCATGTCATACTGTTTTCATTTCATTCAAAGAAACTTCAAAAAAGTCTCCATGGTCTAATGAAACTCCCAGGGAAGACATTTAGTGCCAATTGTTTTATTGTTGTTTCCTTGATTATATGGAATGAAAACTACTTTAGTCACTCAATGTTCTTAATTTACGTCTCCAGTTTATGCATTGGTTCATCCATAAAAGGTCTCTGGGTAGTTCCTCCACTTTTGAAGCAAGAGGTCAGAATTTCATTGCTTTGATAAACCCCCTGAAAAGACTCACGCACGACTCATAAGTAAGTACAAACTTTACTTGGATAGCAATGGTACAGGGAGAGAAAAAAAGCACTAGGGTAAGAGCTGGAACTCTTGACGAAATAACAATACAAACTGGCACATGGACCGGGGAAGACCAAGAATAAATACCCCAGGAGAGGGAAGACACAAGTGCAAAATATTAGGGTGGGGCCAGCAATCACAGAGGAGGGAACAGACAAGGGCAGGAAGTAACTCTGGAACAAGAGGAGAGGTCAGGGCAAAATAAAACACAAAACAACAGGACTGTCACATACCCCTGACATCATGGACATGGAGCCTAAACGTGTCTGTTCCAAGCCTAAACTCAAGAGGCATTCAACAAATGGCATCTCAAACTTAGAGATAGAAGGTTCAATCTAAGGTAAGTCATTTAGTCCACAAAGCATCTTTCAAAACATATATGTAAAGTAGGTAGTTCCTCTACTTTTGTAGCAAGAGGTCAGCTGTCTAATTCCTTAACATGGAGCCTAAGCTTGTCTGTTCCAAGCTTAAATAGAAACTTAAGGGGCGTTCAACAATGTCCCCCATATAACTCTATGGTTCTATCTGTGTTCTGGCCACTTTTGAGTAAAAGGCTTGATATTACAGATAAAACTTTGTATTTTTACATATTAAAATCTCAAAGATGAATCAAACTTAACAAAACACTTGCTAATATAAAGATTAGGCATCCAAATATAGGAATATGTAAATAACCTTATAATTCTAAGGGGACGAAATGACATCTGGTCGAACAATTTACAAAAAAAATACCTAAATAATTCAATAAAAACTGATTTACTTTCCCTTAAAAAATCCCACAGTCCAGAAAGTACTCAAACTTGCGAGATAGCATCTGCACGGCGAAAACACTAGACAGCCCCAAATAAGCCCGGGCTGTAGAAATATATATATATATATATATATATATATATATATATTTTTTTTTTAATAAACACACAGAAGACAGATGAAGGAAGACAATGTGAACTCTAAAGAGTCACAAACTGTTTCTGTAACGGCTGACTCCATTAGTTGCCATATGGGAACTGAGTTGGCGAGTTTGAAGAAAGCACAACCGAATGTCCCTAAATGAGTTTCTGTGAAGCTAGAAAATGCATTGTGCCTCTTTTTGTTTTTTGTTTTTTTTGCTTCATGAATATGTCTGTGGGTGCCTTCTTTTCATGGCTGGTGGAACAAGTAAATAGAGTTAGAGCCATCAGTCAGACAGAGCAGATCCGGAGTTACCTTCTATTTGATTTGGTCGGATTCAAAAAAACACACAAAAAAAACGTCTTTGCCTTTCTTTTCTACTTGTCACTCTTTGGGGAGTGGTGTCAGATTTCATTTAGAAACCGTGACAAAGCTTTAAGAAATTACAGAAATGACTGCATTTCATTTGCATTTGTTTCCATTCACACCTAAGTGTCAGCTTTAAAGTATGGGTGTAAAAATAAAAAAACATGAACAGAGGTGACAGGAGGGTATCCACGTGTTAATTCTTTACTTAACACAATTGAAGCCCTATAGTATACTATGTGTTTTGGTCCAGATGTTGGCGTACAGTGACAGCTTGAAGACAGTTCTTGTACGACTGAACCATATGGTTAAATACAGTATTTAACAGGTATGTGTGTGTGTGTGTGTGTGTGTGTGTGTATATATATATATAAGAAATAGACCAAGGGACAAATAAGGATACTGAGCTATCGAAGAAGTCAACTAGTGCCATTGATTCAAATGTCTAGATGAAAATGGATTAAATGATAGAGAGAAAAAAAAAGCTGAACTGCAAGCAAGGGACACCCCAACAATTACATGCTGGTAAGAATCCATATGTTTTGCTGAATTCTATGGACTTCACTGAACACAGTTGGAAGAAATGGTCAACATCAATGAAAAGTACTGTTTCTTCCAAATAACCTTATCTAAGAAAAAGTAATAATACTTGAGAAAGTAAAAGGGTATTTGATGTAAGGTACCAAAACTAGTTATTCGTTAACACTTTAGAATAGCTCACTTCTATTTAGCAGTAATAAAGTAATAATTAATATATAATTGACAATAATTGAATTAATTATCAGTATATTATATAGTATATATACTTAAATGTGTAGTCAGTAAGTTCTCGAAAATATTTTTTTACAAAATTAAATTATAATAATGATACTGATAATAATACTAATAATAATAAATCAATTTGAAGTCCCTTATTTGGTCTCTACAGTAACCTCAAATCAGAGTTTGTGGGATACCGCTTTGACTAATAGTATGCAAGCCTCTACAGACTACAGATGAACTATGCTACTGTAAAGCGTGGTTTTAAAAAAGCAGTGTACAAGCATCTATTTTTCCTGTTTATCCGAGGCCACACTCCGATTACTGTCTAATGTCAATACCGAAAACCACTACCGAAAAACCTAAAAATCAGCTAACGACCAGGAAGCTCTCAATGCCCTCAAATGTCAGCCTGTGATTGAAATATGTCCGCGTGTGCCGAAATGGCTCCTGGATTCATGACAGTATATGAAACCGAGATGCTCTTGTATTACATCGCCAAGTGTCAGTTTGTCCGGGACGTGGTGGATCTCAGCCTACATTTGTGGTTGGGCTGCCAGGCTTTGCGGCATGTCTTCTCCGGAGTAAGAGTGAGCCCGTATCGCTTGACAGACAGGGACTATAACCGTACAGCTTGTAACTCGAAGTGCTAGCGTTTCAGCATACTGCTACAAACATCATGCAACCGATATAAAATGCGAGTCTCGGATGCCACTAGATAATGTGTTGAGTCAATACTTGAGTCAGAAACCACACCCTTGGCCCTAACCCCTACCATCATTATAAGTTCACATTACATAGCCCATTGTGAAGAAATGAGAAAGTCAGTCAAAAATCAGTCATTTTATATTATGGATTGTGTTTCTATCGCCTTCAAACTGGGTATACCCTAAACAATGGCCAGTTCATCGCGGGGCAGAAATACACAGACAGACTCTTCATCCTTAATTCATTCCCTATAGGCAATGTGCCCAATATGAATCTTTGGATGGTGGGAGTAAGGACTAAGTGATAATGTGGAGAACTCAACACCTTTATAATCAGAGTGCTAATCAAGCCATTGTACTGTAATTTTGATTTCCAGGGGCACACCACATGATCTGCACTGTTTTGCATGTTGATTCGACGTAGGTTTCAGGTCTACCTTACCCTCTGCTCCTTATGGGTATCAGGGCATGGGAGTCGGCCTGTGATACCTTATAACTGGATTTGGACACTAATACAAAATGACATTAGTAGTAAGATTTGGTGCTTTGTACGTACAAGGTGGACCATCACAGTTCCCACAAAAGTCCCTGAAGCATGAGAGTATCACTTATCTGGACTCGTATCTGTCTCGGTCAAGGTGACTGCACAAAGCTCTTCTAGGTCACAAGTACAGCCATCACCTGATTTCCACTGAAATACATGTAATAAAGGTTGTCCTGAACAATACTAAAGGTCTTGGAAAGAGCCTAAATGGCAGCTTTGTCCTGACTAACAATGGCCTATATGCTGCTTTGATGTCTGCTGAGAAATTCTCAAAAAACATTCCCTTACTCAGAAGTGTTGTTGCATTCTTAGTACTGAAATTGCTAAAAAAAAGAAAGAAAGAAAGAAAATAAGGCAGAATCACAAGTATGTATTGTCTGAGTTCCTCCCCAAAGTTCAATACTGGCTTTTCAACATCTGTTCAATTTTTTAAAACAGAATAATTAAGATAAATGTCTTCGGCAAAGTAGTTTGAATGTGATCCTGAATTGTTGAACCGCCATGGTGTCAAAAGTTTGGAAACAGCCATTGTAATGTGGCATCAGCTCAGGAAAAAGAATGAGATACCGTTTCACTCCCACCCGCAATTTAGACATCCCATAATATATTGTGTGTATTCCAAAACATTAGGTTTGACATTTGGTTTTCATCTGTGTTACAATGTGTATTGGGTTAGATTGGTTCAAATGCAGTTTGAGGCTACAGTGGCCCTAATGGCCAAAAGCAGAAGATGAATGAAAGCTTAAATGACAAACGCTGATATTTCCATGACCATTTTGATTATTTGTGTGTGTGTGTGTGTGTGTGTGTGTGTTGTGTTGATGCCATAGGTGCAATTAATCTGTGCTAACTCCCCAATCATGAAAAAAAAAGTTAAACAATTTGGACGCATAGCTTGAAAATGTACAGAAATCGATTCAGTATGACTTGTCAAGCCACATGAACTTACAGTGTAATCATAACCTTAACTTGTACAGTGATAGTATATTTAAAAAAAAAAACTCTTTCAAGAACAAGAAGTAGAAATGAGACTAGTAAATTTTGAAAATCTCAAGTGTAGAAATAAAAAAATACATTGCAATAAGAGGCAATGCAGGAGGTTAAACTTTCAGACAGAGACTCACTTTGTCATATAGTTGAGAGCATATTCCACTGGATCCCACCTGCTGCACATTCTCAAATCGCCACCACCACAGTAGACCGATATGACCCAGTTTAACAAATGTGGGTGAATTTCTTCCTTAATAATCCGTGGCAGGACTCCAAAGCCATGAAAAAGTGCAGAGCGGGTAATTGCTGTGAAATATTGTGGCTAGACAACACATTGGTTTGGAGATAGGGGGAGATGGTAGTGTCTAAGGGGGCTTGTGACACTTCATAGGGTCCTAGCTCTTTCACTGCGCCTCATGAGCGAGATTAGTTTTTGGCGGCCATCTCCTTTGGCGATCAATCCCTGCTCGGGCCACATCCACACATACAATCTTTCCATTACGGTTGCTCCGTGCTGTTAAAAGTGGTGTTTTGTGGGAGAATAATAGGAAGGAGCTCAGGGCATTCAATATAGCTTTTCTTTTTTCCACACTTAAAGACTGTAAAAGCTGAATCTCCAATACAATGTCTACTGTTTTTGAAAATCCTGGAAAAAGAAAATGTAATGTTGAGAATGTAATGAGAAGGTGGTAGTGTAGAGCCACATTCTGTAATAATTCGGCATTATGAAATAATCTGTCAAAATGTAATTACATTTTCACTTTACTGTGTAATAAAAAATTAAATAAAAAGTCCCGCATTTTGTTATAGCCAACACAATATGTAATAAAAAATAAAACATTCTGTAATAACAACTTGCTAGAGAATGTGCTATATTTTATTACATGTTGCCTTGAGTCAGTTCATTACAAAATGCGGCAGTTTATTACAAAATGCACTTGCTTATCACAAAAATGTGGGGTTTTTTTTACACAATGAGGTGAAAATTGTATTACATTTTTGCTAATTATTACATAATGCAGACTTCTTACATCATTTGGCTCTACAGGTATAGCAGGTCGTCCACTAACAGGAAAGTTGCCATTTCCATCATGACTCCCACCAGTTCTTCCTGCCTTTGTTTTATTTGGGTAAGACACTTCATCCAGCTTGCCTGAATGTATGAATGTGTCAGTATCTGTTTGGTACACATTACTGGTTCACAAAGTCACGTAAAAAATACATATAGCCACAACTTCCCTGCCTTTTGTCAGTGTGCCCTAGGGCTGTTGTGGCTACAGAGATGTTGGATACACAAATAATACATTGTTTAGAGTTAATAAATAGGGAAAATATAGGGTTATATTAAAACTGTAAAATTAATGATGATGATGGGGGATGATGATGGATGATGATGGAAGTTAAAAGAAGACTCAGTAGAGCATTTACCCCTGAACTAGATGATCCCTTATTAAAGTCCAGGGCACTATTTACCTTTGCAAGATCGGTCCATTGCTTCACATTTAACGACAATGTCTGTTCTATTACTTATATTGTTAAAACTTGTGTGTTCTGGGGAAAAAATGGTTTGGAGCATTCAAACAGCTTCTCCTTTTCCCTCTGCACACTCTGTAAGCACAGCAAACCACCATCTTACACCAATAAAAGCCGTGCTGATGGGGGTTCGGCAATTTTTTTTCTCCTAAAAATACCATGTGGCTCAACGCAAAACTACTCAATATTACAATTTGAGCACACCAGCGGGCCTGTTTCATCTCTCCGAGTTAGGAATTCAAATTCATTTTTTGGGATTGCTGCTATTTGGGTCCCCCTCCGACTTTTCAGAAACCTACTCCTCAGCGCCTTAGGCTGTGCTCACAAGCCTTTTGTTGACTCCAAAGAGAGATCAATCTGTGTATCAAAGATTTTCCCCGATTATTTTTTTTCCCCAGGAATTTACTAGGGAAACTCAAGGGGTGAACGTTTAAAAAGCTGGGACAATCTTTCACTTGATCTTTTTTCTGTTTGGTTCTGTTGGGAAATGGATGCTATATGAGTCTGCAAAAATTTAAAAGCATATGTTATATAAATGTGCATATATGTGTATAGCTAAGTTCAAATTCCTAAAAATCGAATAATATGAGATTCTCTTTCTCTTTGGGAATGACAAAGACGGACAGGATCGGGAATGAGGTTCATCAGCCAGATTGAGAGTGTGCAGGAGAGGAATAGTAAATATATGGCTAGAAGGGTAGTAAGGAAGACCAAAAAGGACATTTATCAAACTTGTGAAATAGGACACCTTAGAACAGCCAGAGACAAAGAGACATTTTCCATCAGCAGTTTTGAATTTGTCCGCAATCTTAGTTCTTTATGCAAGCTAAACTAGCCTAACCTTACCACCTCTTCACGCTAAACTGATCAGGAAGCAAAGTCTGGAAAGGTATCAATCCTTGTATCAAAGATGTATTTTTAAGATCCCATTTTTCACCCTCCCTCTTTTGTCGAAACTCCAAAAGACACATTTCTTCAACCCCAGAGACCTAAAAAGCAAGGACAATTTTCCTACATTGTGTCTTCTTTTCCCCCTCTTCCCGAACCTACTGTTATCTATCACGGCTTGTCTGCGATGTTACAGTTGCAAACAATTTCATTTTTCACAAGCCAGACTCCGGGGAGTTGAATACACAGCTTTTGTGTTTATAACCCACCATATTTTTATTCTTTATCATTTTTATAGGAGATTAGAAGGGACCTGGCTGTTTGCCGTTTCCTTCATCTTAGCGACTAAGGTCAAAATCCATTGCTCTTGGTACTTCACAGCTCGGAGCATATGCATACCAATAACATTCACCGCGATAATCCCCCTCCGTCTGTGTACATGTCTGGAAACTAACTGGCCATTGTCTGGCATTTATCCTGCCCATAGTTGCAGCCAATGATAAGAATTGATTATTATATTATAATGTGATGATATAGAAATGGGTCTTCGTCGCACAATGGAGCTTTTAACCCTAAATCAAGCCCGGTTCAGCTACTATTTCTTTACCATTGCAAGATTGGGTAAATGCCTCACCTATAAAGTGTGTGTGTTGATTACAAATATTGACAAATATTATACACTGAATATGGATTCTGCATAGTTAAGTAAACAGCTTGTTTTTATGACCCATAATTATTTATATATATATTTTTTTATAGCTTACATGGGACCTAGCACCCAAAATAACTGGTCATTATTTAGCAAATACCCTACCTCCTACCCTAACTAAAATGTGCCTTGATTAACAATATGTGATAATATTCATTGAAAGCCAGATTCCCAATTAGACCCTGTGGAGTTGAGAATGATTTTTTTGAACAAGAATGGACCTAATCCACTGGTCATTTTCCGGAATTTACGCCACCTCCAGGTCATGGGATATGCTCCAGCCAGCTAAGAAAAACAAAAAAATAAATGGGTAATTATTATATTAGGCATGGGTCTTTTTGATACAATAGAGCATTTACCCCTGAACTAGAAGATCTCTGGTTTAAACTACTATATTTTTAACATTAGAAGATAAGGGGCAAATACAGATTAATACAATTTTTATTGAACGATAGATTTGCCTCCATGAAGTTGAGTACTCAGCGTTTTGAGTTACCATATTTTTCATTATCATTTTCAGAGAAGATTAGAAAAGACCTGGCTGTTTGCCGTCTTAGCAAGTCAGGTCAAAATCCATTGCACCGGCACTTCACAGCTCAGCGCATATGCATACCAATAACATCCACTGTATAAATCCCTTTTGGCACACCGGATTATTCCAAAAAACAGTGTTTTTCATTTACTTCCTATGTTGACTTTCACGTTTCCCCTCTCCGTTGCTTTTTGTCACAGCAGATTTTCCAAGTTAGCAAACCGCAAACATACGGAGGTAACGACGTCCCGATTTTAACCCAGTGTGCCATGCTTTTAACAGGCTCTTAGACACGGAGCCGGGATCACACTGGTACGGATTTATGATGGGTAATGCACTTTATGAATGGTTATGAAAACAGCTTTTATTAGCATCTCTTTCAAAGTGCCTATTTTCATGGTCGTGTATTCTTAACAAGGAAAATCAAAAACAGTCTTCACATGAATAAACCATGCTACCAAAACAAGCAATTATAATTATGATACATTCTTGGGCACACTTTTATTATGGGATAGACTTTAACAGTGGTGCGCTTCCTTCATAGAGTTTTTTTTTCCCCAGTTCCAGATAGTTTGGAAGTTGCATGGCGGCCGAGTGGTTAATGCCACTACACACAGACCAGAAAAATAGACAAGCATTTTGTTGTATTTGAGTGAGCGACAGGGTCTGGGTCAGAGCATCTCCAAAACTGTAGCTCTTTTGGTGTCCTCGGTAGGCAGTTGTCGTTATCGATGAAAAGTGGTCCAAGGAAGGAAGTAGGAACATTGGTGGAACAGACTAATGCAGGTTCCAATAGAAAGGATCAGAATACACTGTACATTATATGCATATATCAGGTATATATATCATGCATTACGAGCTCATAAATGCACTCTTTGTTCTTTTTATAGAACTTGATTGGTCAATGTTTCAATGATGTGCGATTGATGTTTTGAAAACGGTTCATTCTAAGTGTTTAATGGTGTACCGAAATAGATTTATGCTTTAGATATTGCTCTTGTATCGACCCTTTCGTGATTGAACAAAGCATCCATTTCTATCTTCCCCATGTACGTTCACTCACTGTAGTCAATGCCCACTGCTAAGTATACTACTGTGGAGAACTTTTTCCCTCAATGACCTCTCATTAAATGTACAAACAAATGTATTAAATTCAAAGAGGTTGGTGCACCATTAAAATTCCAGCCAGCCTCTATAACCTGACTAATTGTTTCCCTCCGTGGTCTTATAAATGCTTAAATATTCTCCTTGGACCTGCAGCGCAATGTAACTCATCTAAATCTCCTGAGAGCCCTGTGGAAGGATGGCCCACGCCGATTGCCGTAACGAGACTAAAGAGGACTCAGGACTCAGGAACTCCATGGCTAAATTGCCGTTTTGAGAAGCCTATATTCAAGTCCCTTACTACTACTAAAAAAATGCATGCTTTGTTTCAGGGCACTGGCAGATGAGGGAATTGAAGGCTCTCATAAGCTTAATTGGGTTTCAGTAAATCCAAAAGCCAATTGAAGTAGATTCTCCCATCAATAGCGGGCAAATTGAAAGCTTGTGGAGTGTTGATCTATCTGGAGTTTTATGTTATGTTATGTGTTTTGTTTCATTCAAGCATGTTTGAGTATTTCCATATGCTGAGGCGCTGACTTTCTCGGGAGCTGAATTGCTTGGTTTCACTGATGTTATTGGCATTGACTAGAGAATTGAAGTGGGCGTAGGGAGAAGAGAGGGCCTTGAATGGACATACAGAAGATTTGCAGCAGAGAGAAAGCATCGTTCTCAAAAACAATGCATATTATATATATATATATAATTTTTTCATTTTTATTATTTTTTATTAATTTTTTATTTTTTTTGATGGCATCTTTAAGGTTTACCCAGAGAATGCATTTTCTAACCATAGCCTTAGAAAGCTTGAAAATAGGGGAGATTTTTTTTTTTCCTATTTTAGTGCAACTCCAGGTAGATGATAATGGCCTATTAAATGGTAGATTTACAAAAGCTCTTTTCTGTTAATTGCTCTGGTAACGTACTGGGAAAACACCCATTCCAAATGAAAGTGCAAAATAATGAACAGTTCACAAGGTCTGACACATCAGGTAACACCATTAAATTCCAGCTACAAGCACTCTTTTTGGGTTTCATCCAATACGCCGTTCTTTAAGTACGGAGGGAAATTAGTTATTTAACCATGCCATGTGTGATATTTACAAAAAGTTGGTGGTCCTCGAAAAACTTCTGGGCTGTGTGAAGTTACTTCCCACAATGTTACAACGAATGCACAATGGAGAAACATCTGCAAAAATGACATTCAAATTCTTTTTGGAATAATGGCTAGCATTTATGGAGCATCTACTGTATGTACATTTCTCAAACGTTCATCCCAAACAGCTTCAGATAGCTGCAGATTGAGTTCATCCTTTAACATTTTAACACAAAAAAGTACTTGATGTTTTTGCCTAGGGGACCCCAAGATTTGACCTGTGTGGTGAACGTTCACGTCATGAGTTTGAATCTGGCTCATGATAGTCCTCGATTTCCTGTTACCATACTTTTCCTATCAAATAATGCCAGAAAGGTAAAAATATATATATCTTTAAAATCTTGCTATCTGACTCATAATATTGGCAACTTGATGCACTTTGTCATAATGGTATTGCAGAAACCACTTACATAAGGCCATTGTAACACCTTTGCATTGATGCCTGCCTTGTTATCCCACTCCACTGTAGCCTCTCAGCTTGAGCACAGAACCCACTACACATCTCTTTCAGTCTTAAGTGACATTGCTTTTCCACAAATTGCACACATCTACGCTCCGTCTCTGTCTAGTACTATTCTTCACCTTTGAGACTAACACCTATGTCATTTAATAACCACCGGGACCTCGAGGCAAATGAGGGGGAAAGGCAAAGTGAACGTTCATCTGCAAAAAGGGGAGAAAAAAAAAAGTGTTTATTTTGATTTCGACTCGAGACAGACTCCTGCCGAGAAGCTGGAAGATGTGATGATGAGATTCATTTGTTCTATTCATCCCCCCATTAGCGGTCTCCCCGCTGTGGCACAAGACGAGTTTAGATTGTCACATTACATCGCTCCCCGTCGCGCTACACACAAAGACATTATACATATATAGTTTGCCCCTGTTGGCTGTGTTCACTAGCCTGATTTTCTAGGGTTTTTTTTGTTTTGCACCCCAAAACCATATTTAAAGGGGTATTGACAAGACTTCTGACTTTTCCTCTATACCAAGGATGCCTAAAGTGGGGACCGGGGTCCAAAGTTGGCCCACCAAGCTTTTTGATTTGGCCCACCAGGACGATTTCATTTTTTATTTTGTCCCCCTGAGGAAAAATGTTTGGGCACGCCTGACCTATACCATGTTATACTGTTCATTTTTCTTAAATATAGCACACTTGTTTTTTTACATGTTGGAGAAATGTTGTTTGCTGAGGCACTGACATTCTTGGGAGCTGAAAATACTGGATTTCAATTTTCTATGTAGCTAGGTGGAAAAACCCCACCTTGCCATTACTTTTTCATTTCATCATCAGTTTGCATCGGATGTCAGGTCACAGGTCTTAAAGGAACATGCACACAAATTTCAGTAGAGATAAAGAAACAGAACACGAATTACAAATGTAGTAGTAAAAAAGCATAATATGGCCCCTTTAAGATTTTGCAGTATTGATCATTCGCATGTACAGCTTCCGGGAGTCTGATTGTGGCTAATGATGCTTACTGTAGTATCCCCCCACCAATTCAAATTGGAAAAGAAGTGTTTTTGCATGTAGGACAAAGCTGAGTCTATTAATCACCTCGGCCTGACATGCTGGTAAACAGGCAATGGAGTGCTTCATACATCAGCAAATTGTTGTTGTTTAGCGTGGCATTAATTTCTCCAGAGAATAAGGAAACTCTGAGGGTGTACTTGAAGAATTGTTTGTCGGGCTGATGTTTACAGGAGAATGCAGCGAAAGCTTTTGAAGATTTCTTACTGATGCTGTGTTTAAAGTCGAATGCATTTGACTAAGGAGAATGGAGGTCTACCTATATACATGCACAAAGTGGAAAATCACCAAGGACATAAAAGTTGACTGCGACTGATGTTTATCCGAACACCATTGTGTTCAGCAGAAGTTTAGTCTGTTGATTCTGAGTGCGACTTCTCCCAGTTCTTCCTGAAAGAACTTGCCAATAAAGAAAGTTAAAGGAATGCATCATGTTTTTATAGCTTCAGTTCAGTTTGAGGAATTCTTGAGAAATAAAAATAGCTAATAATAAAACATTTTGGTTCATCCTGAGTGCAGTGTGATGTCTACAAACTTACAATGCGACATCCCTCGAAAGTGAAACTAAAAATACCACAAAGCCTCGACTGACACCATAATAACTAACTTACTTACTGAATAATGAATAACTGGCACCACAAAAATAACACTACACGTGTTTTTAGTCCATAGATTTGCAATGTTTACACATACAATGTCTGGTAGCCATGTTGAAATAGAAGAAATGAATGTCCTCTAGATACAAAAGAGTTACATAGTGCTGGTTTAACAATAGCAATTTAAAAGTGAAAAAACATAATGTACAAAGTAGGAATAATAATTAATCTTTTCGTGGCTTATTTTCTTAAGTGTGGTCAGAGCCTATAGCAACTATGGGCCTTCGGCAAGGTACATCTGAGATGTGTTTCAAGACTAGATGATATATTTCAGGTTTCATGGGGAATGACTGTTGCAGAAAAAAACATGGTTGGCATGATAGATTTCAGAATCAGGAACAGAACAATTACTAAAATGACATTACAGAAGCCCTTCTTTGGTAAATTAAAAGTCTGAATGTTACCAAAGGTGAACCAAGGAAATAAAATTTGTCACTGCAAACTTGTGGACACCGTGTTCTGGGGATGGTAATAACCTCTACTAAAGGCACAGTGGTAAATAAAAGCCATCAGCACCTCTTCAAAGTGTGTTCCTTCTCCACCTCTGCCTCTTGTGCTTATTGTCTGTGTTCCCAGAATGCACTGCCTTTTCAGACACTGGGTGCACCATGAACCTTTGGAACTTTATGTTCACTGGAGAAGAAGTTTGTTGCTGTTTTTTAAATCGCAAAGAGAAGACAATGGGACAAGATGGATGGGTGTAGTTATGATTTCAAGTTGCTTTGTATGTGTGTGTATGTGTGTGTGCATGTGCGTGTATGTATGTGTGTGTGTGTGCGCGTATGTGTCTCTATGTGTGTGTGCATGTGTATGTGTGTGCATATGTGTGTGTTTGTGTGTGCGTGTGTGTATGTGTGTGTGTGTGTGTGTGTGTGCATGTGTGTGTGTGTGTGCATGTGTGTATGTGAGTATGTGCGTGCACGTGTGTGTGCGTGCGCATTCTGTAATTATATTATATATAGTGACTATTTTGCCCAAAGCTGTCAAATCTGATGATGTTAATTTACGAACTGTTTGTGACTTCAACTTAATTTAAAGGCTTCACCAAAATCCTGTTCAATCAGTTGCTCACCAGTTATCAAAATACAATTAAATGTATTAATTCATTATCTTCTGCCGCCGGCCAATGAAAATGAATCTTCTGCCGTTCAGCTAAAAGACAAGGGCCTATCTTAGCAACTATGGTCCATATAGGCGTGGTACACCCTGGACAATGTCAGGTGAGTCATAGGACTGACTCACGCGCTACACTCCTTACCAAAATAGATTACCATATTTTTAGTTTAACATTTTAGAAACTTGCCAACTTAAATCCTCATTAAAACTAGTTCCTTTCTGGGTGGCATATCCCAGAATGCACTTCTCCCTCAGCAGCCATTTTCTCTTTTTTTTTTTTTTTTTTACTTGCCATTGTACCTTCCACACATGTAGCTCTCAAAAAATCACTATTTATTCCTTTCATAACAACAAAACAGCTCTATTATTGGCACTGGCAGCGACACCTGCCTTAGACGTCTCAAAATGGCCGCCCTGAGACTCGACTGTTCCTCCTCCTCTGTGGGCTCAAAGCAGAAAGAAAATAGAAAGTTGAACTAGTTTCATGCTCCGTTTCACTCCCCTACCTGCAGCTCTGATAAGTGAGCCTGGATGTACAGGGCCACAGCTAAGGCAGGCTTCTGAAGCGGTTCTTGTTACAAACAGATTACACCAATTACAATTTTCTGGCTTGAGACCGGCAGTCATTTTGACAAAGGGCCATGCAGATAAATGAGAATAATATCAGGGACCTCAGTATATCAATAATTGACAGGTTTTGATTTAGGGGAGTAATGTTTTATGTCCCATTGAGTCTTATCATTTAATAATCCGCTTCAATAACTCAACAAAAGTGGCTCAGGAATTCAGAAGCAACTATTCAATCTACAATTCAATTTCCATTTTTAATACTAAACCTGGAATCCATTTGGCTTTAATCTTTTGAAAGTTAATGTTTTATACCTTCTGTGCACATATTTCAATCAAGAGCTACTCAAAGTTTTCAGACAAATGAATGCTGCACTATTAAATGTATTAGTGAGAGAGATGCGACAGAGGTGGTGAGCGAGACAATGCTGCTTCTAAGAGAGTAATGAAGGATAAGAGTGAGATGGTTCTGCTGCTGAGGTAGTTATGTGGACCTGGACAGTGAGATAGTTCTGCTGCTGAGGCGATGATGGAGCAGAGTAAGATGGTTCTGCTTCTAAGGTAGTTATGTGGATCTGGACAGTGAGATAGTTCTGCTGCTGAGGCAATGATGGAGCAGAGTAAGATAGTTCTGCTTCTAAGGTAGTTATGTGGTCCTGGACAGTGAGATAGTTCTGCTGCTGAGGCAATGATAGAGGAGAGTAAGATGGTTCTGCTTCTAAGGTAGTCATGTGGTCCTGGACAATAAGATAGTTCTGCTGCTGAGGCGATGGTGAAGGAGAGTGAGATGGTTCTGCTGCTGAGGCGATGATGGAGCAGAGTGAGATGGTTCTGCTGCTGAGGTGATGATGGAGCAGAGTGAGATGGTTCTGCTGCTGAGGCGATGATGGAGCAGAGTGAGATGGTTCTGCTGCTGAGGCGATGATGGAGCAGAGTAAGATGGTTCTGCTGCTGAGGTGGTTATGTGGACCTGGACAGTGAGATAGACGGTTCTGCTGTTGAGATGATGGTGGAGAAGAGTAAGATGTTTCCGCTGCTGAGATAATGATGGTGGAGTCGAAGAGTGAGATGGGTTTGCTGCTGAGAAAGTGATGGACGAGGAGATTGAGATCTTCTTCTGACATGGTGATGATTCTACAGCTTTATCATTCAATAACAATATTGTGTAGCCATTGTTACAAACTACAATAACATATATTATCTGTGTTTGTTTGATACATTCTCCTGAAATCATAACGTTGTTGTTGATTTTCTCCTGCATCTACGCTGATATTGTGAATTGGGACGGATCACGAGGGATGTAATTAGACAGCTGCTGTATGGATGAAATGAAAGAATGTTGCATCAGATGAACTTCATCTTTATTATGGCTGAAATATTGACCTCTCAGGGTGCAACACAGAAGTTAAATTAGTGATGTGAGCATTCAAAATATGATAGCATTTTTACATGATACATTGCATGTTTTCATCTATTTTTGGTAAACAGGCTTGTGATGTAATCTTTCATATCGAAAAATAAATAAATGCTCAATTAAATATACCATCCTCAAGTACAGTATTCAAGAAAAAAAATTGAGCTTAACCCTCAGAGTTCAGCCCTAGCTAGCCCACATTTCTCAAAATCAATATTGCATCATTGTTTGTCAGTCAAAATAACTCAATAACTTGGGTGTGGATCTGGAACAACATCTACATTAAAGGATTTTTGAGAGGTTTCTGTACAATTGCCAGCTCCAGCCATAAGAAGTTGTTAAAGGATCCAACTTGATGTGATCTGTTTGTGGATCAAATGGTATAGAGCATTTACCTATCAACAAGTAGATTCCCGGTTTATATTCCGGTATGTTTAACTGGAGAACAGGGCATCTGTGAAACAGGCTCAATAGATACAGTCAGCAACAGTGAGGACCATGGAAACTCCCACAATAGCGGCCACTTCTGGTCATTCTGTGGGGTTACACATACGATTATCATATCATACCATTATCATATCATACCATTATCATATCATACTATTACCATATCATACCATTACCATAGCATACCATTATCATATCATTATCATACCATTATCATACCATTATTATATCATGCCATATCATACCATTATCATATCATAGCCATAGAGAAGAGCTGCCTAATTGTCTTTTACTCATCAAATATGGCTGCAATACCAAATCTAATGTTGTACAATTTACATAATAAAGACTTGTACCTAAATAGGCCAACAATATGATCCCACTGTCAAAATGAGTGCATTAATTACATCTCGTTCGACTCCCCCATGCCATGGCACATACCGACTGTATCTACGGCTGATCTCGAAGTGCTTTTCTGTTTTGGTATAGCCCTTCATTATTATATCCACTACTCCTAAAGTTGTTTTGGGTCTTCAGTGGATTGCTCTATAGTGTAAAATGCAATAAAAGAAGCTGAGGAAAAGTCAAGCAACACATAATTACTTGAAAAAATTTCCATAATGTGTCGTGCCCAGAGGCAGTTTTCCTGCTGGACCATATGGACAGTAAAGTGGTTCTCTACATGTTTCTGAAATGGGGTTACGGACTGTCAATAGCCTCCAATGGACCAAAAACACTTCCACCTCATCTGTCTGCAAACCAGGCATACTGTTATTCTCCTTAAGGGAATATCATCACTCAAAGTCAAATTCTACAATTTTATCTGAATGTGCAAAATGTGTATTGGCAAAGATGTTGGAGACTCAATTTTCCTTCATTATTTCTTGCAGGTAGAGCCGCAGTGTTCACGCAGCAGCCCACAGACCTGGTAGTAGTAGCAGGACAGCCTGTAACCCTCCCCTGCTCCATCCCAGGATACCACGGCATGGTCCTGTGGCTCCGAGATGGGATGGCCCTGGGAGTCAACAGGGATCTGTCAGGTAAGATTAACCAATAAACCATTTTAATGACTTCATGACATTAAATAGGCTGAGAGGAATATAAATGTTCGATATATTGCAAATTTTTTACACTTCATACTTCCGCTAGGTATTGATACCTTTGTGAGGTCATCATGGATAATTAATGAGCTACAGTTGTTCTGATGGCAGGGCTTTAACCACTAGTTGGGCTGCAGTTCCCAGGCTGGGCACTATAGACGAGTGTAAAGTGGTACATTTTCATTGAATAAACAGTGACAGCTTGGAATAAATGTTCTCTTTTGTGCATTTATATTATGTCTCTATGAGAGTAGTGGGTGTTTTGCTGTGTACTGAGGACACATTAATTTGCTGCCAATTGAAGATGTTTCAGAAAGCTTTATTATGTTCGATTATTCTATTTTTGTTAAAGGCCCTACACTCCCTTATTCCATAATTCAGTGTTCAAAAGTTGGGACTTTGACTTATGTATTTAACTTGAAGTATTAAGTGGTTCTGTGTTCTGGGGATGGGTGCAAATAATAACTTACAATAGACTGACGATCTAAAAAAATCTAAAACTCAGACCTTGAAGCACCTGAAGAGAACAATGCTAAAATGTAATCATATTTTTGATATTTTGGTATACACTTTATTATTTCGAAAACCTTTGCATCATTGAGATAATTATAACCTGAAAAAATCAAATCTATAAACAATAAATGATTTTTTTCTATAAACATGTGTACCCTCTGGCTTATCAACAAAGCTGAACTTCTCAGAGCCTGGTTGTATTCACTCACACAGAGCTCAGTTTTCAAACAGCTTAATGACTTAGTGACAAATTTTTTTTGTAGGCAATTTTGACATATTTTCAGCTTTAGTTTATGAATTAAAAAAAATCTATATTTTCCTCTTCCAGGTTAATTCTCACTGCATGACATGAACCATAATGCATTTTTTAAATAACTGCAGTTGAAAATCTAGCAGTGCTGAGAATTCCTTAAGCTTTAACTGCTTCTCCATGTTTAACCTGGGAGCAAAGGCAAACCCGTCCCACTGGACCCCTGACATCCTCTCGTCTAATCCCCTTAAAGTGTACCATAAACCAGGGCCAGCTCTGGGTAGGAAGGTCCCCAGACCTCAGGGGCCTCCACAATCTCCCCTAATGCAATTCAGAGTTATTGCCTGGGCCTAGCGCTGATGAAATAAGAGTTATCCGTTATAAGGACCATCCCACCGGCGTGATGTTTTTTATCCACATACCAGCACGTACAGAGTGGACCAATGTAATCAAACTGAAGAGGACACGGGGCTCATAATTCTAAAGTTGGACATATGTAAGCACATCCCAGTGTTACGGGACGAGTCATGGACTAAGTCGGAAATCCCAATGCAAATGACAAACATGACAGGCAGATATATGGCTACTTACTTTAACACTGAATAGGATTGACTGGTTCGGGCCTAATATTTTTAGTCTAGGGCTCTACAATTAATCACAGTTAAATTGAATTTGCAATGGTTGAGAGTTAGCAAATCAATATAACCTCTGCACAAAACAAAACATATATAAAAACCTGCTTAACATTAACCTCTACATACAAACATGTTCTGAAAGACGTGGTGGAGTTTAACAGTTCATAGTTTAATCTATGTTTAAGTGTTAATGCTTCCAGACTGCCAATATTTGTCATAAAAATCGCAATTATATTTTTTTTGTCTAAATCATTTTCAGGCATCTCTCTCCATTTATCAAGGCGTGGGCAAAACAAAGGCACAAATGTTCACTGTCGTATGTGAAGTAATTTGACATGGTCCACATGAATGAATTTTCAAAGCTAAATATTTGCATTTTCGAAATAGAACAATACACTATAGCAGCAATCAGTAATGGCGCACATATCACATTCACTATTTTAATATTATTCAATTATACAATGTAT
This sequence comes from Philypnodon macrostomus, assembly GCA_036025475.1. Lineage (NCBI taxonomy): Eukaryota > Metazoa > Chordata > Actinopteri > Gobiiformes > Eleotridae > Philypnodon > Philypnodon macrostomus. The sequence continues at coordinate 27,096 of JAVQKC010033413.1, forward strand.
ATAGGGTAAACAGGGTTTGTAGCTAGGATATGGCCACAAATGTGTGTGGAACTGCACATCAAAAAACACAATTCAGAGCTCATCAGTTTAAAGCAGAACATAACTAAGCACTTCCAGAGATGGTGTAAGTCTGAACGCCAAAGAAATCCTGATGCAAATGACAGGCAGATAGATGGCTCCTCACTTAACACTCATTTGTGGCTCAATGGGATTGAATGGTGCGGGCCTATTATGTCAAATGGAAAACAGGGATCAGCTACGATACTGACTGGCAGCACTTTTTAATGACAGATGTAAAGCCAGTATTATATCATATCACAAGTCAAAGATATGGGTAACTGATGTGGGGTGTCATGGCTAGGGTTAGAGACTGTTTGATGACTGTTCAGTTCCAAAAATACATTTTTGGAACTGAACAGTCAGGGGGCGTAACTAGAGCCTATCCCAGCAACTATGGGCCTTAAGCTGGGGACACACTACTCGACTTTCTCACACTTCACGACCTGAGGATTACTGGCCAGACCCTCTGACTGCTTTACTGTCACGGACAAAAGAGAGAGGTGTTTGAAATAAACATATATTCAACTCGGAGAGAGGAGAAGAGGATGTTGCTTTGCTCAGGCTAGCTCCCCTCCCTTCTGCTAAAAACACAGACTCACACCAGGGCTGTAGTCAGCTGATGGAGCAGGAGAGAGGTCCAGTGATGATTCTTTGTCTAGTCAGGTTGGTAAACAGTCCACAACTGTGTTCAGAATCAGCTTTAAAATTCAGTTTGATTGACTGCGACTGGAGTCTTGTCACGTCTGTCCGCCCCACACACTAACAGATTGAAGTTGTTAACCCGCACACACTAACCAATTGGAACCACTACGACTCCCTTCAACTCACTCAACTAGTGACGTCCTGGTAACGACTGCTGGAAATCAGAGTACAATCGGGCCACAAATCGTGTAGTGTCCCCAGCTTTAGGCAGAGTACACCATGGACAATGGCCAGTTAGAGAGCCTGTCTTTGGGCTTTGGGAGGAAGCCAGCCAGCCCAGAGGTGTGCAGACTGAAGGAGACTTTTTTTTACTGCATTCCACATTTGTTTGAATTTTTTTACATCAACTAAACTCTGGCCAGTGGGCTTTGAGTTGGAATTTTGAAACCATTTTTTATTAAATAGGCAATTATTAACATTAGCATAGCATAACATCTATACTTCTCAGGACAGTTATATCATGCTGTACCCATGAGGTGTGGACACATTATAACTCACAAAGTCACACTATAATTGAAACCCTTTTAAATTATTTCTAATAGCGCCTTGCAGCTGAGCAGGATCTAAAACCCTTGCGAAACAGTAACCCGCTGGTAAATAGTCCTGCGTTAAAAGCCCACCTCTCTGCAGTGTGTACAGTTGTGCGGACAGATCATACTTAACCCGGCTGGTGGCCCCCAGGACACATTGGCCACTCAGTCACTTTGGAGGGACGATTAGAAGAGCGCACTGCCACTCACGAGCCCAATCCATAACACGAGTCGATCTGAAAACAGGTCTCGGCGCAGTAGGAGATTTCCAGGGCACTCCACTTATTGTTAAATTGGCTGGGTTCTGGAAAGTGTGGAGGAGAGTGGACTTCTGGGGATGGCAGTGAATGTTCATGTTTGAGACCATTCTCTGAGCATCAACGTCTGTATGTAACAGCTAATGTAATGTCCGGTTACTGTATTGACCTAGCCTGGTATACCTGCCCCTCCCACTTTTGGTGGAGTCTGGTCCCTTGCTCATAGCAGAGCATTTCTCAGCGATTTTTTGCGAACAGACCAAAAAATCTTAAATTCAAGGCAGAAAGAGTTACATTGGCACAGAACTATTTTGGCTTCAATTAAAATTGACATTTAGAATTATATACATCCTGCACACAACCCCCTACTTTGTCTGAACCCACCATTTTAGCTATTTAAACAGACTGGCAGAAATTGCAGGTAAGAGAATGTAGAGATACAAGCTACTGAATAGCCCCCGGACTGTGCAAAAAATGCCATTACCTACAAATAAGGTGAACTCTTGCTACCCCTGGGCCACTAACACATTAAATAGCTTATCATTTTGAATCTATTATGTAAAAGGTATGAAAGATATCATATTTGCTCAAGAATAGAATTGAACTGTGTGCACTCCAAATTATTCAAAAATCTAATTGCAGATTGTTTAAACACCAATGTTATGTGTATTTATAAGATAGTTAGGGAGGACTCAAGGAATACTACAGTTTTTCCACAAATGTCATTGTTTCTTGCTTTGTATGGAGATTTCTGTTTACATATTTGAATGCCCCCAAGTGTAATTCTTGACAATGCACGTTTATGTTCTTTACAATAAAAATACTGCCTTAGTCCATTGTATTACCCCTTTGCAAAGTTCATTTTGATCTCCAATGGATCAGATTTGATCAAAAACGGACAGAATGTGACAGCCTTCTAGCGTTCCCCTGTCAGATCCCTGCAGGTGTACAGTAAAGGTCTGTCTCAATGCCCACAGTGGTTATTTTTGTTTTAAATAAAAAAATTTAAGAGCTATGAAGGCAGAGCAGCCAGCTTACTACAGTTGCTTTATGTGGAGTCTGCACGTCCTCTGTGTTACCGTGGGTTCTCTTCAGGTACTCTGGCTTCCCCCACTGCCCTGATCGTATTAGGAGAAACAGTCACTACAAATGATCCCTAATTGTGAATGGTCTGTTTATGTCACAGTGTCAGCCGTGATGTGAGTAATTGGCCATTGTTCAGGGTATACCCCGCCTAAGGCCCATAGTTGCTGGGACAGGCTCCAGTCACCTGCGACCCCTCATTAGAATAGCGGATGAAGAAGAATAACAACATGTAAAATATCTAATATAATTACCTGAGAAATCAATACAATGTTTAAAAAAATCCATTGATAAAAATGGACTGTAGACAGAGTTGTACGCTATCATTCAATCCCGATAATCCGTATCTCTGTATCTCAGTGACAGCGTTTGGTTCTAGCTCTCCCTGTCAGATCCTTCCAGCTGTACAAAAGTGTTCGTCTCACTTATTCTGTCCAGGCTTTCACACAGACAATGCCCATAGTGGTTATTTTCCTGTTTGCTTGAATCTCTGAATGACACCTTGTCAGTTTTTTTTTTTCCGCTCTTGAATGTGTCTAGCTCACATCGAGGGAGAAAGTTGTCCTTCAGCCGACTCCTCTATCAGTCTCACGGAATTACAGAAGTCTCCTTGTCGGGGGCGTCCAGCTGGGTTACAAAAAGTCAACACTCAAAAAGTTGTAATTTCTCAGAACATCTGCTGCTCGGGTCCAGATGGTTCACAGTGTTTTTGCTCTTTTGCGGCCCATATGTGATTTTCCTACACTCAGCTTCCCTCGGTCTTTCCCAAGGCTGTTTTGGAGACTCTGGGTGCCCAAGGATTAGCCTAGGTCAGTTTGTTGTTTGTCTGGGGTTCCTTCAATATTTGACGGCTTTTTGTTCTTATCATATCCTATATACAGCACATCTTTCTTCAGATTTAACAAGGAAAGAATAATAAAACTCAACACTAAAAGTACAATAGTTGTGTGTGGCTCACGGACCCCAGTGGAAGTAAAGTGTCAATGAATGATAGGGGGGAAAGTGAAAAACTAGTGCTAGTAAGTACATAGTATCTAATAATATATTTGAGCTAGGTCCTGCCTAAGGATCTGGATCAAGGATGGGTCAAATGCAGAGAACAAATGTCACTAATAAATTATATCTCGACTTACCTTAATACTGACTTTTGAAAAGTACATTAAGTTCGTTGTGATTATACTACCGTCCCCGGAGTTTTTGTTTTGGCATTATGTAAAGAAAAAGCCCCTTAAAGACATTATACAAAACACACACTCTATATCGAGCTTTTCCTGCAGCTTTATCAATTACGCCCCTGCTTGTCTTTATATCTTTCGAATCCCTTTCAAATTCAGCCTTATCCCGTATTCTTCTATCTTCTTCATTAGGTATAACAACCTGTTTAAACATCAGTGCCAGTGTCAGATCTGAGGGCTCTCCAGCTTTGTGCCGGTGAAAAAGGCCAATTACCTTGTCACCTCCGAATAAACACTTGAATTCAAGGAGAGGAGATAAAACGGCACGGGCTTTCCACCGCTGTTCTTGGCCATTGATGTGCAAATAAGAATGAAGTGCTGTTTACGCTTAGACAGGCAAACCCAGGTGCACCGATCTATACCGAGACCACACATTCTAAAGCCCCGCCAGTCGGTGTGGCGATGTTTGGTTTAGGCTCCCCGGGATCCCCTGGAGAGCCCGGTCATTATGGCTCTCAGTGACATGGGGGAAAGGCCCCTGGGTGAAATAGAAGAGACGTAATGGCGCCGAATTGTCCTCCGAGGCCCAATTAGAGGAACATTGGAGATGACAAAATGGGAGCGCGGGAAAGGAGGCCAATGCAGACTGTCTTTAGGGGAATGTGTGATGTTAACATGTTAAAATATGTCGGCATGACATCGCACACCGACTGTAAGGGGCCTTCAAAGCGGTCAGAGTGGTGCTGGGGTAGTTTGATGTACAGTGTCAAATGAAGGTCTTTGGATGCACTGCTGTCTGTATTATATCTCTCTTTATAAATGTGCTTTTGTAAACAGACCTAAATGGAAGCAAAAGCAGAAGCCAAGAAGAAACGACACAGTTTGGCTTTTTGAACAGATATTATTTAATCTATAGATCCTTTTAAATGTTTGTCATGTGGAATGTTCAAAATGCTGGAATGGAGGCGACTGGAGCAAAAGTGAGTTAAATTTACAAAAAAAGTATTGTTTGTGGTGAGGGATAGAACAATTCTGAACATATAATGAAAAACTATTGTGGTCATCAACATTTCTGTAAAGACTTGTCCAGTAAATTTTTCCACCAGCCAAAAGTCTAACTGTTACTAATGTGTACATTAAATAAACATACAATGTGAGGTACATTCACTAATGTTTCCTAACCAGGCTCTGACATCACCTACATGTAGCAGAGTGGTTGGTGTTTGTCAAAACCATCTTCATTTGCGATATTTTGTGGCTAATTCTAATTTCTCCATTGAAAATGTATTATGGTCTTGCCTCCATTTGCCTCCATTCCAGAATTTAGAACTTTCTGTTAACAAACCCTGAAAGGGTAAATTAACATATAATCCTTCTGCTGGACACGACTAACCAATTGTGGCACGTATGCAAAGGTGAGTAGAGTAGCCAATAATAAACAAACAATATAATACAAATTTTCAGAAAACACAAAAATACTACAAATGTATACATATGATATGAGGGGATGGTTCCACACAAAGGTTAAGTCAGTTAGATGTCTTTATTATGTAACACAATGGAGTAAAAATGACATTTTCTGAACAATAGCTTCTGAGTTTCTATTGTATTTAATCTTACAATGTGACTGAGGCATTGATCCGTGTCAGGGGCGGGGCTATACTCCATATTAGTGACATATGAAAGAGTAATATTGGACATTCTTATGCATGAACATGTGTTTTCTGTTTAACTGACCAAGGTTGAAGCATTGAAACAAAACTGTTAATATCCCTGACCCTAACCCTAATCCTACCCCGGATTTAGTTTGGTCTGATACATGTTTTACAAAGTTTCAGTTTGGTCTCATGTTCACTGTGAAGTGTTTGGAGGAGAGTGGTCAATTCAGTTTCATTTTATGAGAATCCAACTTTATCTGCAGTTTAAAAGTCAGTGTTTATAAGAGTATACCATTACTAACCACTCCTGTGTGTATTACATATACTGGACCTACTTTCCCTTGGTTATGGTATAATACACATTCTGTCTTCCTTGCAGCTCATGAAATAGTGGAGGAAATAATGGAGGAAGAGGCCCCCATGTAAGTATGAGATAAGAAAAGAGATGAGAAAACCTTTATTTGTCCCACAATGGGGGAAATTGCAGTTTATCCGTTGGTGGCACCAACTCAAAAATCATTTCCCAAAACGCCGGATCCGTGTGGATGCTCGGAGTAGAGCCGCTGCTCCTCCACATTGAGAGGAGTCAGCTGAGGTGACTCGGGCATCTGTTTCAGATTCTCCCTGGACGCCTCCCCCGGGAGGTGTTTCAGGCAAGTCTTACCGGAGGGAGGTCCCGGGGAAGACCCAGGACACGCTGGAGGGACTATGTCTCTCAGTTGGCCTGGGAACGCCTCGGGATTCCTCCGGAAGAGCTGGAGGAAGTGTCTGGGGTGAGGGAAGTCTGGGTGTCCCTGCTTAGACTGCTGCCCCCGCGACCCGGCCTCGGATAAGCGGAAGAAGATGGATGGATGGATGGATTTACTGCAGTAGTCTTATTGGAGACATTATTATCTTATGAGCCTTATGTAACCTGATAATGTTTTTAGGAGAGAAGCCAGATATTGATCACAACCCACCCATCTTGCACCACAACAGCAGGGGGCGCTCCAGCAGCAGCTGTAACTGTGGGCGGAAACAGGCTACTAGAGAGGATCCCTTTGACCTCCAGGCAGCCAACTATGACTTTTATAAAGTGAGTTTGTGATTGAATATATTTGTCATTTCAACAGCATACTGTATACTCCTGTAAATTTGAGCTTTCTGTGTGAACCAACAGTCTGAATGTAAAGTTTCAAGTAAACTCTCATATTGATCAGTCCTGTGTGTGTGTGTGCGTTGCAGGTGCTGGAGGAGAAGTGCTGTGGGAAGCTGGAGAGGTTAGAGTTTCCTGTATTTGAGCCCAGTACTCCGGACCCTGCGCCGGCCTGTGAGCCTGCTCAGAAGCCCCACAGTGAGGCCCCGGGAGCTGGGGATGAAGGGAAGAGCCACACACCAGTAGACCCCAGCCTGAGTCTGGCCCTCAGCCTGGGACACTCCACTGACAGTCTGGAGCATTACGGAGAGGGGGACGAGGTCCCCCGGCAGAAGAGACCTAGCCTACTGGACCGTCAGCCCTCCACAGTGGAGTACCTCCCTGGGATGATGCACTCAGGCTGCCCTAAAGGGCTCCTGCCTAAGTTTTCCAGTTGGTCCCTGCTCAAACTAGGCCCCGCCAAGTCCTACAATGTGCACGCAGGTCTGGAACAGGCTGGTTTCCTGCCCGGCTCCACCTTCCTTTTGCCCTGGGACCTGGTGATTCGCTCTCGCTCAGAAGAGGAGGGGCTAAGCGAGCCCCTGGATGGCTCCGGTCTGTGGCCCATGCCCAATAAGAACGTGTCAGGGAAGCGTGGGGGGCCAGGCCGCAGCAGGCGCCGGGACGACGTGGCCCGCCTCTACATGGGCTTCGAGTACGAGGACAGCAGGGGGCGCCGCTTTATCAGCTCGGGCCCTGACAAAATAGTGAAGGTCTTGGGACCCGGAGGGGCTAAGGAGCCCGCCTCACGGGTGCTCAGCACAGACATGCCCCTGTACGTAGCCTCTCCCTCTCAGGGCAGAGGGCTGAAGGCACACCTTGCTCAGCTGTCCCGTCTCTTTATCATGGTACCGGACGCCCCTCTGGAGGTCACACTGAGCCCACAGGTAAAACATATTCATACAGTCATTTATGTCATACCAAACTGTTGGTCCTGCAGTCACAAGGCAATATTTTTCAAACTGTTAAGTGCCTAAGTTATGTGTACCATCTAAAGATAACTAGGCCTGTACTGTCATCCCCGACAGCAAGGTGTATATCGGCGAAAACGGCCCCATACGTCTGCCACATACGTCTGCTACACTCATCAACGGACACCTTAATCAGACATTGTGTTTTCTAAGGGTTTTAATATTGTTAACGAGCAATTAAGAGGCCCCGCCCCCAAACCATGACAAACATGGGAAGGGTCTATTTGACTTTTTTGATTTGTGTGGATGTTTGTGAAGAATGTTTTTGCCAAATTTTGAAAATTCCCTAAAACTACATTCTTCTTTCAGTCAATAGGGGGCGCTATAGAGGTAACTGCCATCATATTGGTCAGATGTGTTCAGGGCCGGGGGGTAATTATGTATTTCAGGTTTGAGCCTAATCGGGCAAAATATGTGCACGTTAGAGGCTGTCAAATATACCTGACCTCCCAAATTCAATCCAAAATGGCCGACTTCCTGTTTGTTGTAGGATGCTCTCTGCCAAAGTAAGTGTGTCCAGGGTCCCATAGGGGTCATAAACATGGGGGCGCTATAGAGGCGTTCTTTATTTGACCTCTGTAATGTGCCTATG
>JAVQKC010033422.1:0-10107 GCA_036025475.1 Philypnodon macrostomus
CACATACCCTACACAAACACTATACACACATACCCTACACAAACACTATACACACATACCCTACACAAACACTACACACATACCCTACACAAACACTATACACACACACCCTACACACACATGACCAAAAAGAAACAATCCACTTGCTGTCAGTAGTGTCGTCAAGGTACCAGTTAAGTCATCAGCTGCCATAAGCGTGAGCCCAAGTCCGAGTCGCCAAAACAAAAATTGAGTCCGAGTCGGGTCATGTTATGTTGAGCAGTGAGTCGAGTCTAAGTCTAAAAAAATAAATATAGTTCTGAGGTCAACTCCCATGTGTTGATGGTGGTAAGGCAGCGGGCCTTTTTGTGTGCCCAACTCCAGTCCACAAGTCTGAGTCGAGTTGATGGTTCACAAGAGTCCAAGTCTAAGTCTGATCTAAGAGTCCAGGTCTGTTATAAACACAAGTGTAAGTCCATAAAACAGTGACCAGAGTCCAAGTCCGAGTCACTAAGGCTTATGCTGCGTTCCAGTGGTTCTCAGAGGTCAGAAGTCAGAGTATCTCAATCTCTTAATAAACGTAACTACATAAGGTTCAAAATCAGACACATGACCATGAATGGGTGGTGGATTACTGTGGCATATTTTATATTTGCTTGTTTTGTATTAATGTTTCTGAATGATCCATATCCATATTGTTTAACAAACCCATCAGGATAACTACACTCAAAAAGCTAAATTTGACTAATAATTGAAATAAATAAAAACAGGATAATTTTACTCATAAAACACTTTTTATACGCACCTAAAGTTTTTTTGTGTTATGGATTATTTTGTATTTTTCTATTGATCCAACTGTATTTGTGTTTTTATTGTATTTATGTGGGTGTCACAGATTTGCTGTTGTTTTGAGCCTTCGGGGCCACCACAGTTATGCTCTGACATGTGACTCAAAATTATACAATCTCAGGATTGTTTATTGTGAATACAATCAAGTAAAATTTGTGGCCAATTCTCTTCTGTTTTAATTCATTTATTGTTACACAATCTTGAATCCTGAATGAAGTTTGCATTAAAGTGGGACACAGTGGGACAATGGCATGTACATATGGAGCTTTTGGGACAGTCCACAGGAGCCATGTTGAAGGGGCCCCTCCTCAAACGGGTTCAAAGCTGCGGTAACAAAGAGGAGAACCTGATGCTGGTACGTTTGAAGTTTTCTTCACTCAGCTTCACAGAACAGTAACACAAAACAGAGAGCAGGCCAGGGTTTTTCCACGCAAAGAAGTGGAATATTCTACAGTGGAAATGTATGTATGTATGTATGTATGTATGTATGTATGTATATGTATGTATGTAGGCGTTTGTATGTGGTTGGTTGTCTGGTGGTGCGGGGCCATAGGCACAGAATGGCAGCCACACTTCTGTCAGACCGCCCCAGGGCAGCTGTGGCTACACAAGTAGCTTACTACCACCTAGTGTGACTGTGGAGTGAATGAATAATGCATGAAATTGTAAAGCGTCTCGAAAAGCGCTGTATAAAACTAATGAATTATTATTATTATTTGTATTTGTATTCATTTATTTCTTCTTATTATTAGTAGTATATGTTCATCTTGCATATATACATTTGGTGTGATTATCAAATTATAGTTATATATATAGCCATCATCCCCCTCATCATCATCTTTTTTTAGCGTATTGTATTATGGGCATGTCTCTGGTGTTGGATATGCTCTATTTAAGTATAGTAGCAAAGTGGGGTTTCTTCACGTATCTGCATAGAAACATCAAGAGTGTTTTCAGCTCCAGAGAAGGTTGGTGATCAACATAAAATCAGGTCCTCAGTTTAGCTCCGTCGGTAGAGTGGCCCATAATCAGAGCCTATGCCTGTCCCGGAACTGTTGTGAGTTTGAATCCAGCTCACAACAGTTCCTCCTCACTCTTCTCCACACACTACTGTCCTTTCAAATAAAGCTGAAAATATATATATTTTTAAAACATATAAAATCACTCAAACACGATCAAATGAAACAGAATATCACAGCTCGGGTACGTTTTTGAAGGGGAAACATTATGATAGAAAGCTCAGTAAAGTCATGAGGAACCATTAACTGGAAATTCAAGGTCAAGAGACAATAAATATAGTTTGGTCTTGCACAATAGCTAGAGCCTGATATGAACTCTGGCGCTTGCACCACACGTTATTTAGAGAAAAGACATAATATTCTGTTTTTATCAAATCTAATGAACATATTAGTGTTGCACCTGATTCATTCATTTTAACTCGGACTTGGACATGACTTGAATATTTTTCATATCACGGAGAACTCCAAATTATGATTGTTTTTTGGTGAATATAAATCATATACTATCATAATTGTTGTAAAAAAAATGTGCAGAGAAGTAATGAACAAGATCATTGATTCACTTCCAGTTAAAATACACAATGCTCTGGAAAAACTTGAGTTCAGAAATAGCATTTTCTGTGACATGTCTGTTGTGTCAGGTCAGACCGTGATCATACTCATCAGATCCCACTGATTCTCATATTTCTAGTTATTTACTCTTTGATTTGTCTTGTGTGCCGTCGACAGTTTTTCTCGATCCTCTTCTGTTGAACCGTGTTACTGCTCAGTTAAGTGCAGTGAGCTCTGAGGTGAACAGAGATTTACACAGTACAACGCTGTATATTTGTTGGTTTGAATTATGTTGAATCATTTTTTGTGATATGCTATAGTTGTGCATTGCAGGTCATAGAGTCTTTGCTCCGTCACATATACTGTTGGATTCTCAAATCATCTGGATCCCTATAGATCTCCGTCTTCTCTGATTACAAACGCTTTAACATATTTCTCATCCGTTCACACCGTTTATAGAAACTCTCCTCATGCTCGATTCTCACACACTGAGATTCTATTCTGTGTCTGATGCAATTTTGATCATTCAAAAACTCCAAACTGTTTGAACAGGTCTCAGACACAATACACTTCCATTCACACACACTGAGATTCTATTCTGTGTCTAGTAAAATGTTGATTGAAAAGTAAAACATAGACTTAACATACGCACATTTTAACTCATTAAAATAAGAATGTATTTCCGTGTGATTATGAGAGTATGGTGAGTATAATGAACAGGCTTCAGAGGAAATACACATAATCCATCTTAAAATACAAACATTCACTATTGCTGCATTTTTACAGCAGTATTATATATAATATTATATATATATAATATTATATATAATAATATATATAATATTATATATATAATATTATATAATTTTGTATATAATTTTGGGGCCAACATTTTCATCTGAACACAAGTGAATAATTTTCATTATAAAGCTATAATTCTCGTTTGCTGTGACCTGTTCAAATGAGGATTCTGAAGTGAACAAAAACGGTCAAAGATTTAGAGAAAAACCGACTGTATTTGACCAGATTCTGCACAATTTATACTTTGGTTATAATAATATTTATTCATTATCCATATTTTGGGAATTATTAAATATGTGGAATTTAGGATCACTGTGAAAGTGATATTTATGATCAATCAAAAACATTTAATAATCTTTGAATTCAAATATTTAAAAAGACCATTCGACCACTGCAGTAATTTATCATAATAATAATAATCATCATCATCATCATCATCATTTATATTTAATAATCGTCTCTAATGAGACGCACAGGCGTCAGTTCATCAGGTGGTTATTCTCTGCTCTGAGGAAATGTACAATTGTTTCTGAACTAAGCTCGATCTGAACGGATGCGCGCCACATGCCGCGTGTAAAAGCTAAATAAAACATTCAAACTCTGGAGAGGGGTTGATCAATGATACTCCGCAGAAAGATACACTTTTCACCTTTAATTTTGGATTGAAAATGCAAACAAGTATTTTATAATATTCTTCGGTTAAATAGATAAATACAAGCTCGGTATGAAACAAATAAGAGCTGGATACGACACTGAAAAGTGCAGCAGGCCTTTCTGAACTAACCCCGGCCTCAGGCCCGTTTAGAGCGGCGAGTGTCTTTGGCTTTAGTGCGTCTCTGATTGATCCGCACGCGCTCTGTGAGCGCTGCCGCTGCGGGAAAAGTGCAAAAGGAAATATCATTAGTCACAAGTAAAACAACACACGTTGTCCAGCTCTGGAGACTGAGCTCGTGCAGGATGTAGAGTTTTAGTCCGGGTCTAGACAGGGTCATAGTCCGGGTCTACAGGAGAAGTGGATGCAGGGCTGTAGTCTTGGACTCCAGCAGATCAGACTTGTCCAGGCCCGTCGGGGGTGCACACAGCTGAGGACCAGGCTGGAGCGCGCTAAGACCGGGCACGGGCACGAGTCCGGGCGTGGCTTTAATGGGCACAGGCACAGCGGGCAGCGGGGGCGCGCCATGGCTGTGGTATAGACTTTTGGAGACACTGAAGGGCGCATACTCTGCAGTGGTGGGCACTGGCTCCGACAGCATGTGCGGCCACATGGTGTTGACCATGCTGCTGAGCTGTGTGGGCACAGGGTAACCCAGGTGGTGCATGACACTGAGCGGCAGCGCGCCCTTGTACTCACGCCCGATCAGGTTCTCGATGGCGAACGGGTGTCTGAAGGCCGCGGGCTGCGCGTAGCTCTGAAAGTGCGGCAGGCGCGAGCTCACCGGGCCAGGCCCGTGCTCATGGTGACCCGGGGTCTTGGTCCCCGCGTGGTGCGGATGAAAGTAATGCATCATTGGTGCGCTCTTACAAGCTACGTGTTCCGTGCGGAGAATCTTGAAGCGCTTGCGCCTGCGCAGAAAGCTGCCGTTCTCGAACATGTCTCCACAGTCCGGGTGCAGCGCCCAGAAGCTGCCCTTCCCGGGCTGGTCCGGCCTCCGCGGGATCTTTATGAAGCAGTCGTTAAAGGACAGATTGTGGCGCAAAGAGTTCTGCCAGCGCTGTGTGTTCTCGCGATAGTACGGGAAGCGTTCCATGATGAACTTGTAGATGTCACTGAGCGGTAGCATCTTCTCTGTGGAGTTCTGGATGGCCATGGCCGTGAGGGAGATGTAGGAGTAGGGCGGCTTTTGGTCGCTGTACGAGCTCTTCCCTGGACGGGGCATTGCGGGTCCACTATTCACACTCCTGTTTTTAAGACTTCAGGCCATCACCACAGTCTACAGCAGTCCACCCGAGGCCTTAAGCTGCGGGGCAGACCTAGAGCGTCTCCCTAGAGGCTGCTTCAGCCCTTTAGCTCCGTGCGTAAAGTCTCCAAACTCCTTATAACTGTTCCTCCGGACTCTGCAGATGTGAGGCGGATGTTGATCTGAATTAGGTGTGAGTTTGTCTGATATGAGCTCCTCTCCTCGCACGGTGTGGTCCGTGAGTGAAGCTCTCAGTCTTGGTGCGCGCTTTTTGTGAGAGCCGCGCAGGTCGAAGCCTCTGTTCAGTGTGATGCAGACAGTGAGGGGCTCGGGGGAGTGTGTGTGGTTGTGGATGAGTGTATGTGTGTGTGCACGCGCCAGTGTGGAGAGAGAGTGAATATGAATACAAAGAGGGTGGCGCGTGTCTCACTGACGTCTGCTGCCGCTAATGAAGCGTGTGCCAATCAGCGTCCACAGAGACACGTTCAGGACCAAACTTCAGAGCTCTGTGAAGAAAACGTGTCTAAAGTGCCTCTGTAACTCACTGTGACATCTGACCTTAGGTACAGTCAGGGGATGACGGAGCACACGGGCACATACAGTATTTGATGAAGATTATAATCTCTCATTTTGACGCTGTGGTTTTTGTCGTGTTCTATTCTGAAGCTCTGCACTTACGAGTATGTTGTGTTCCACTTTAGGATTTTGACATTCATTACCAGTAAAATAAAAATATATAATTTACAATTGTTATATATAATATAACAATTTCAAGCATAAGCGACATTACACAATTAAAAACACAGTTTGCATAAACTGAATCGTGTATAACGTAAAGATGTGATTATGTACGATATTATTCTTCACCTTGTTTAGTTTTTTTATGTTGTATCTGATTTCATTCTTACTAATTACTGTAACCTATTTTTTTATTTCATATCCTCACCATCAATTCATAATCTCGTTTTATCTCCTTCTCTATTGAGACAAACGTCTCGTTTACGTCTGTCACGTGAGGCCGTGTTGGTACAAGTTGCTTATTTTACCCAAAACAAACGCTTTCTTTATGAAATCTGCTCGACTGCACTTTCACACTTTACCAACAATAAATCATGTCTTCCTTTGCGCGCTCTTCTTATGCCTTCACCGGCTCGTTTACGCACGAGAGTGTAACGAGCGTGTGTGTGTGTCCGTGTGCGCGCGAAGACGATCGTGCACGTGCTGTTGATTAATTGCTGAGAGGGGAGTCCGTCTCGTGTCTGTCTGTTAAAGCGCTCTCAGGTGAACTGGGAGAACGAGGAGGCGGTAAACAAACTTTTACGCACGACGCACAACAAAAGCGCGCGCGTGCCTTCTCGTTTGTCTCAGGCCAGGTGTCATGACGGCCTCCTAGACGCACCCCAGCCCCCCTCCCGAACCCTCGTGCCCCCTCGGATCGCGCGAATACATTACAATAATTAAGCCTTCCGTGATTTAGGCTCCTCCGAGAGGAGTCCAACAATGTAATTAAGGACGGAGCGATATTAAGCGATGAATATTCAAAACTGTGTCAATTAATTAGACCGCTGCGTGTCTCCTGTACGGGCTCAGTCCTTCAAGCCCCAAAAGGTCAACTGTCAGAAGAGAGCGATGAAGGAAGAAACAAAGGGAAGCGTAACTGTTTTACGCGTGTTTACGCATACATTAATTCTGACAACAGAAGATTGTAAGACAGTGTATTTTTGAGCCAGTCCCAAGCCTGGATAAATGGAGAGGACTGCGCCATCCGTCGAGAGCATCTAGGGTAAAACCTCACATCACATCATCTAACTCAAAATGCTGATTACCGCTGTTTGTCAATGAGATGAATAAATAGTTAATCAACTATTAGGCCTAATTGATCAGTTAAAGATGCAAACACTAAAACAGGGGTCCACTATAAGGCTACATGTGGGTCCACTATAAGGCCACATGTGGGTCCACTATAAGGCCACATGTGGGTCCACTATAAGGCTACATGTGGGTCCACTATAAGGCCACATGTGGGTCCACTATAAGGCTACATGTGGGTCCACTATAAGGCTACATGTGGGTCCACTATAAGGCCACATGTGGGTCCACTATAAGGCCACATGTGGGTCCATAGGGCCAGGACACCCCTGTGAAAGAGATTCTTAATGTCGCCTTTACAGAATGCCTATACTTTCTGTTCCTCTGATGAAGGTCCATTTGAGACGTATGATTCTGCACCATCTGTTTTGATTGTGCCACAAAGCGATGTTTTTGCCACAAACATGTAAATATATATTTATATTTCTGAGCACTGTGTTTCTGAGCACTGTAGGCTATATTTTAACGCAGTGTCTTGAAAATGCATCCAATCTCCATTCATTTTTGAACGATATGATATACTTTATACTGTGACTCCTGAACCGAGGCATCATATCCAGGAGGGTCGCAGGGGACATGCCCCCCTGGAAAGGTGTCACACTCAATATATCATTTATTTAATCTTTTTTGACCAACACCTAAATCTTTCTCATGGACAGAGTCATGCACGACCCTGTGGTGTAAATGGGTAAGTACACCCAAAAAAGATCAGGTGAAACAACAGCATCGGTTTATTATTTACAATGAATCCATATTAAATGAATAATTGTCACCCAAAGACTTTGTATATGCTTTTTCAAGTTCCTTTTGTCCCTTCACCTCACTCCAGTCACACAATGGTGGTGGTAAGATACTACACTGTATAGCCACAGCTGCCCTGGGGCAAACTAAAGGCAAACACATTCTCACAGCCACAAACAGGTGTACTTTCGTCGGTGTGTATAGCCTACCCGCCCCATATGTTTGCGTTGTGTGAGTGTGTGACAGTTGCACACTGGGCCTCTAAAGCTGTGTTGTTTTGCTGTTGTCTGAAAAACGAGTGGGCTATTGTGGGCTGCACCTCAGAGGCCGATCAGGATGACGGCTCGTGTTTGAACGCCCGGGAAAGATCAATATTAAATCTGTTTTCACAAAGGGGGCCGTTAAATAGACACGGCCCCGATCTGCATAACAAAATTAATTAGGCAGTGTGCGTCTGTGTGCGTCTGTGTGCGTCTGTGTGCGTCTGCGCCCAACTCCTGGACAAATAACTAGTTGTAAAGCACACCTTCTGGGCATACGGAACATATGCTGGAATTAGCCTTAATTGACTAATTACATAAATTACTCATTAAGTTTACAGCACATCAATTATAAAAGATGTATCAATTAATTTTGCATAAATTACAAGCGGGAGTGTGCAGGAGCAGGGCAGCGGGGGAATGAGGGGCGCTGGGGGGTCTGCCTGCTCCAAGGTGTGTGTGTGTGTAAGTGTGTGTATATGTGTGTGTGTGTGTGTGTATATATGTGTGTGTGTGGAGGGATGTGCGTATGTGTGTGTGGTGTTGTGTTGTCTGTTTGTTTCCTGTCTCTAATAATTATTTGTTGAGCTTAAGGGCACAGATATTCTTTCTCTGTCTCTCAAAGTGCGGGGCTAATGGCAATTATACTAATAATAATAATCTTAAAGACCCTCTCCAACTCATAAGGGGGGCATTGTGGCGGAGAGAGCCATTAAAATCAATTAGACCAGCTCTCTGTTTTCTATGGAGTATGAGATGGTACTATGTGTGTGGTGGCACATAATACATGTTTTATATTGTATTTAACGTGAGCCTGAAGCCTGTTGACATCAGTCCTGTTCAGAGGTCATCTAAGTCTATTCTACAGTGAGGCTTCCGGTGGTCATAAAGAGTAGTATTAAAAACGCATCATATTTAAAAAATGCCTGTCTGGACCCTAACTCGCTAACTCCACAGTCTCACCCGGTTTGTGGTAAACTACCTCTGCTGCCTCAACTGCCCTGGGGCAGACTGCGTATGACCAGAATATGGTTAATTGGTTGCAGTTTACTTTATAGCTCAGTAATAATATGGTAATAGTAATATTAATATAGTCATTATGGTTAAGTGTGGTGTAATTGTATGCAATTAAAATATGGTTAGGGTTGAGGTAAGAGGTTAGGGTTGAGGTTAGGGTTAGGGTTGAGGTTAGGGTTGAGGTTAGGGTTAGGGTTGAGGTTAGGGTTAGGCTTGAGGTAAGCGGTTAGGGTTGAGGTAAGAGGTTAGGGTTGAGGTTAGGGTTGAGGTAAGCGGTTAGGGTTGAGGTTAGGGTTAGAGTTGAGGTTAGGGTTAGGGTTAGGGTTGAGGTTAGGGTTAGGCTTGAGGTAAGCGGTTAGGCTTGAGGTAAGAGGTTAGGGTTGAGGTAAGAGGTTAGGGTTGAGGTTAGGGTTAGGGTTGAGGTTAGGGTTAGGGTTGAGGTTAGGGTTAGGGTTGAGGTTGGTAACTAGAAATTACTTAATGAATCTATTATTACCGGTTTATTGCCAGACTGGCACCATTTTATTACCTGCTGTCTTTGTTATTTACCTGAGATCATGTTTAATCCTGTATATCCTTTTTTAAGATCCTATTTTCAGATAAAGCTACAATATTAACATTGACTTGAAGCCTTTAGATCCAGCCTTTTGGTTCAGAATGATAAAACTATATTACATCGTACGGTTTTGCTGATACACAGTGAGATGTTATGTTATAGATGTTCACGAGAGACATGATGGTCTTGTGTTCTGTCAGTGAGTAGGTAAAGAACATTGACTTTGACTGGTATACAGGTGTCATATAGAAACGGGTGAACAGACCAGCAGAGGGCGGCATAGTGTATCGATCATTGGACAGAAACACAGAGATAAAACTGTTTATCTTTTATTATATCATGAACAGTAGCTGGGATCAGTAGAAACAGCTGAACATTGTTTTTTGGATATATGATAGAAAGCAGATTGGATGTAGAGAGCTTGTTGATTGGTCAGTGCTATCAGGGAACTAAGATTTTACTTTTATAATTGATGTTGACTCAGAACACTAGTCCAGCCATGGTTCAGCTGAGTTGGTAGAGCATGCCATCCATATTCAAAAGTCACTCCTGACTCTTCTCTCTGA
>JAVQKC010033427.1:0-21512 GCA_036025475.1 Philypnodon macrostomus
TTAATTGTCATTAATCGAAGATGTACCAAACTCAATCCAGTTCTGCATCTTCATGATATGTACCTGTGTGCAACAGTTGAAAAAGATCCAGCAAAGACTTTTTGAGTTATTGCAGTCACAGTTTTGGGCCGTTATTAAATATTTACTGAATTAATATTCATCGAAGAAGTACCCAAATCGATACAGTTTGGCATCTTTATGGTATGTACCTGTGTGCAAATGTTGAAACTGGTCTGGCAATTCGTTTTTGAGTTATCGCGTTCACAGCTAGGATCTGCGGACGAACACCGACACGCTGTTTTCGCCAATATAATAATGAGGAGGTTGAATTGAATGATTTAAAAGTGAAGAGGTCATTTGCAAAAAGTGTTGTTTAAAATGTTGAGCTTAGGGTTCTAATTTTGTCTTGTATTCAAAAATTCTATATATTTTAGTGAAACACTAATGTTAATTCATGCCTCCCTGAACAAAGCCAATCAACGTTCACTGAAATAACCTAAACTTAATTAAAAAAAAGCTAATTATTTAGCAAATTAACTTAAGTGTTCCTATGAATTATTTGGGCATTGTAAAAGCAGAATATACATGATATACCATCATCATAAAAGCAGTACGTATTTTTTGTTACTTTTTTGTTTATGCTGATTGCCTACCTATACGTAGGTAATAGTTGGACTGAATGAACATCAAAACACTGTTAAAGGTATTTTCATTATGCAAATTTCCCAACAATGAACATTCATTTATTCAGATGGAATAAAGTTAGAAGATAATGAGATGATGTAGTGGTCCCAAACAAATGAATATTGCATACTTACTGAAATGTATACAAACATTATGTGGCTCCCAGTGAACACAGCAGATTAAAAATAAATACATTGCAACATAATGAGCACAAATGCATAGAGAACAGTGCTGTGCTTTCCAACATAATCATATACTGTGCACAATAATTTATTTAGCAAGATATTTTATTCATGTTCATATGCAAGAAGGAGACATCACCTGTAGTGTGCGCACATGTCGCCGACATTGTATCTGGCTGGTGTCTGAGAGGGCCATACATCATCCTTTCAATAATGCCTCATGGAATTTTAAATTGAAGTAATGTTTAGCCTATTTAATCAACGAGAAATAAAATGTGTTACGACAGGGCGGCATGTTTGCGTGTTTTCGCTCCAGACCTCCAACCCTGCCCATAATACATTAGTGTGGCAGCGGGTGGAAAGAGATGGCGGGAATATGGTCATTAACCCAAGGCGTGGAGGGGGTGACTTCTTTTTCTGCATTCAAATGACGTTTAATCTGGCACACTGCACTTGTCCTTTCTATGTTTTTTTTCCTCTCATTGTCATCTCACTTGGGGTGTGGGGGGGTGTGGGGGGGGCACTGTAAGCATTCTTCCTCACATCATTCTCCCTTGTGCCTTCATCTATAGGCTCCTTTTCCCCATTTCACCAAGGACGTGGATATATCGCCTCCCCAACCCTCCCACAAACCCCTTTTCTCCCCTACTCCCTTGCTAAGTCCCCTATCGCTACGTCTTTGGTGCTCATCTTTCTAAGAGATAACTGTGTGCAAGCTCTTTCATCTTCTCCCCTCCCTCAAGAGAAGGCTGCCCAGTAGACCCGGAGCAGCGGAGTCAGCATTTCAGTCTTGTGTGATGTCACGGACCCCTTTTGCCTGTAACCTTATAACTCCATAATATAATATGTACGTATACAGTCTGGGAATGCCCAACAGCCAGAGAAAAGAAAGCTACGATACATAAGTGGCTCTTCTATGTTGCATGAGGGAATCACTTACACCAACTGTGCTTTACAAGAGGTGATAAATTGCAGCGAACCACAGCTCTACTACTGGCTCTCTCACACAGACACGGAAAAGCACTCTGGAGTCGAAGTCTGTCCTATTGAATTTGATGAAAAGGTTACATTTTAAGCATAAGTTTGTATGGGGGAAAAAAGGACTTTGGAAAATCGGCACAGGTAAAGAAGTCGGGGACATGACATGCGAGATGGACAGGAAGCAACAGAGAGAGAGAGGGAAACGGAGGAAGATACTTACAGTGAAGGGAGCAGGGGGGAGGAAGAGGGTGGGGGGGTGTTGAATGTGTTAATACACAGGAACACTGCATCAAACCAATGCACTGCTCTGAGGCTGGCTGAGCAGCTGAGAGGAGTGCGTCAGCAGTACATTCACGTTGCCACTGAAGGACAAAGGGAGGGGGCAGAGCGAGCATCTTGGGCTGCCTGCAACACCGACACGCGCACCGACACTGGCGGGGGGAACGCGGAAAAAGCGAGAGGCTGGAGAATAAACAAGAGGCGAAGACGTGGATTAGAATGCTGCTGGTGCGGCGTGGTGACGGTGGGCTGCCTGTTTGAGTCCTCGCGTGCGTCCTCTCCTGTGCTCTAGCTTTCTTCTGCTCCTGATCTGTCACTACTTCTCTCTCTCTCCTTCCTTCTCTCTTAATTTACCCAATTCCTCCTCTCCCCCGTGTCTTTCCTTTTTTTCTTTTTCTTCTCCCTTTCTGTTCTTTTCCGGCTACTGCAGTAGTCCAGCAGCCCCAGCCAGCCGCAAGTCTGACAGCCACACACATGGCTAACTGCCACAACTTACTACCTCAGCTCCGGGAAAAGAAATACTAACAGATAAACAAGCTGAGGAGCGCTGGAGGAGACTGCTCAGAGGACAAACGGCGCGGGGAGGACACCTTACTGTTTATGGATACAGGGACGAGCGCATTTCCACACATGCTCCCGGTGACTGGCTTCACACTCATTGCAGAATAGGACAAGAGCGCTTCCTCTGTCTTTTTTCAAACAGACGAAGCTCCAGCAGCGCAGTGCATCCCCTTCTCCACCCCCCCATCCACCGCCACCATCTCACCCCCCCCCCCCCTCCAGGAGGAATAGACGGATTACTGCTAACTGCACACGGCAGCCTGCAGCTGCTCTGACCGGGGCCGGCCAGACCGACGGTTGGGGGGAAAGCGGGAGGAGAGATGAGGAAAGGGGGGATATGACTGTGCCGGGAGTTCTTTAGCCTTTTCTCTGTCTCTCTGTCTCTGTCACAACGGGGCTAATCAGACACTGACTAGCCTTTGGCAAAGTCACAGTGAGGGAGGTCTTACCACCAAACAGGCGACCAGCCGACAAGCCAACACTTGTATCAGGACCAAGAGGACTGAGGATTTTCTTTTTTTTTTTCTTCATTGACGACTTCTTGCACTCTGCTCCTCTGTTATCTTTACTGCGTTATGGATCATTGTGATTTATCCCGAGCGGAGTGCCGATTTGGGGTCTGCAGCTTGGCACTGGGGCTGTTAGTGAGGGCAGAAGGGATCCACGTACCTGCCAAGCTTTACTGGCCTTACATCTGCTCGTAAGTGCTTTCCATGCTGCTTTCTGTCTTTAATACCAGGAGCCATTTTGTACCCTTGGCTAATAAAGGGCCACATCACTTTTTCAGAAAGGGGAAAGAAGAAAACAGCTTTGTGGTGTCTTTCCATGGAATGGAATTATAAACGAATGTCATGTAAGACGACTTCTTTTAAGATTGAAGAGAGAAAGAATGGACTGATTTCAAACTAATGAGGTATGTCTCTGATTCTAATTGTTTTTTTCACATTGCTGCAGTGCTTTTGCATTTTTACTTCTCCACTAAACCATGCTTACTCTGTCTGCTGTTTTCTTTTTTCTCTCCCCCTTTACACTGTCATGGTGTAGCACCCTTCAACACCGTCGATGGAACTTGGGGGCACCGAGTTGCTCCAACCAGGCTAAGGTGGTCTGTCTGCGGGTGTATGTCATCTCCCCCTACAATGCAGAATAATGAGCCCTCCACACCATGAGTCCTCTGGGCCAGGTTAGTGTGAAGCCTACCTGGAATGCAGCCTTGCTCGCCGTGCTCTCTCTCATTGTGCCTCTGAGTATGTGCCAGTCCACAGGCCCCGCCATGGGCCCCACGCACCCACAGAACTGTCCGGCTGTGTGTTCCTGCACTAACCAGCTCAGCAAGGTGGTGTGTACCCGCAGAGGCCTGGTGAGGGTACCCCCCAACATCCCGCCTAACACCAGATATTTAAACCTAATGGAGAATAGCATAGAGACTATACAGGCTGATACCTTTAGGCATCTACACCACCTAGAGGTACTGCAGCTGGGTAGGAACGCCATCCGACAAATTGAAGTGGGAGCATTTAATGGTCTGACCAGCCTGAACACCCTAGAGCTGTTCGACAACAGGCTGACGGTCATTCCCAGCGGGGCCTTTGAGTATTTGTCAAAGTTGAGAGAGTTGTGGCTCCGAAACAATCCCATTGAGAGCATCCCGTCCTACGCCTTCAACCGTGTCCCGTCCCTCATGAGGCTGGATCTGGGAGAACTGAGGAAATTGGAGTACATCTCAGATGGGGCGTTTGAGGGCCTTCAAAACCTCAAGTATCTAAATTTAGGGATGTGCAACCTGAGGGAGTTTCCTCATTTGTCACCTCTAGTGGGATTAGAGGAGCTGGAGATATCCGAGAATGTTTTCCCTGAACTAAAACCCGGGGCCTTCCGTGGACTAAAACATTTACGAAAACTATGGATTATGAACTCTGCCATCACTGTCATTGAGAGGAATGCATTTGATGATAATACAGCCTTGGTGGAGCTAAATCTAGCCCATAATAACCTGTCATCCCTCCCACACAATCTCTTCACCCCTCTGCAGTATCTGGTGGAGCTCCACCTGCACCATAACCCATGGCGCTGTGACTGTGATGTGGTGTGGCTGTCATGGTGGCTCAGAGAATACATTCCCACCAATTCCACATGCTGTGGGCGCTGCCACACCCCTCTCCACATGAGAGGGCGATACTTAGTGGAGGTGGATCAGACCACATTTCAGTGCTCTGCTCCGGTCATACTTGATGCCCCTAGAGATCTGAATATTTCAGCAGAAAGAGTGGCTGAGCTGAAATGCCGCACAGCTGCCATGAGCTCGGTTCGATGGCTTCTCCCTAACGGCACTGTATTGACCCATGGTTCGGCTCACCCACGGATATCTGTCCTAAATGATGGAACGCTGAACTTTTCCAATGTACTCCCGTCTGACACTGGCATCTACACCTGCATGGTGAGCAACATGGCGGGCAATTCAAATGCATCGGCTTACCTAAATGTTAGCAATGCTGAGCTCAACACGTCTAATCTGTCCTACTTCACCACTGTAACAGTGGAGGTCTTGGAGCCCACCGTGGAGGAGACCCCTAAACCCAAGCCTACTGTTCCTGCTTCACCTTCTGTTTTTCAGCCTGTCTTTATCTCCACACCAACTGTGTTGTTCCAAAACACTCAGACTCCAAGGCAGGTGTCAATCCCCACTGCCAAAATCCCCAGTGGGCCAGCTGCTAGTCTGGATGAGGTCATGAAGACCACCAAAATTATCATTGGCTGTTTTGTTGCAGTCACTTTGCTGGCAGCTGCCATGTTGATAGCATTCTATAAGTTGCGCAAACGTCATCAACAGAGGAGCACGGTGGCGGCCGTGAGGACCATAGAGATAATTCAGATGGAAGAGGAAGTGCCCCCTGTTCCTCCCACCACCTCTGGATCTAGTGGCTCGGACGACACGGTGTTGGTACTGCCCACATTAGTGGAACACAACAGCAACACCTTTAAACCTGGATATGTGTCATCCTCGTCTCGTCAAGGGGCCTACGGAGCCCACTGGACCCACAACAACTCTCTGCATCGCTCAGTGAGACAGCATCACAGCCACATCAGCACTATTGCTGATCCTTACGTCATAAAGACAACCCACGGCAAGGATAAGGTTCAAGAGACCCAAATCTGAAGAACACTCTGTGGATTTAACTGACTCTGCCCCTTCATCATTCTGCTCACTCGTCCATGCAATAGAATGCACAAGGAACAAGATGGTAACTTTCTTTTGTACAGAAGTGAAATAGACAGTTTTTTTTGTTTCTTGTACATCCCTATACATACATATATAAATATGAAAAAATACAAATATATATATCTATATATATAAATGAATGGCAGTGGTAAGACCTGCAGATTATATTAGAAAAGAAAGTAAATTGAAACTATTTTCTAATAACTAATGACTTCTATTTAAAAAAAAAGTGACTGATTTGTGTTTGTGGTTTCAGAAGGTCTAATGCAGAATGAGAGGCATTTATTTTGTTTTTTGTCCATATTTAGAATGCAGTAAAAAAAAAAAAGTCTTTATACAGGCTCCAGTTTCTAAGTACAGCCCCAGATGTACACTCCAGTTTATACTGTGCCAAATATCATATGCAATAAAATACTATTTGTAGTCTGAGGACCACAACAAGACCCACCAGTCAAATTCCTATAGATTTGCCCAATGATAGCAATTGCACAGGTAAAAATGTGCTGTTCTGGAGCTATCAGCCAAATGCTTTTGGACTGCAGTGAATTTCTGCAGCTAAGGATTAACTCTGTGTTGGCTGGAGCTAAGCTGCGTTCATTTGCCAGTGCCAGTGCGTCTGAGTTGTAGCGTATTGAAACATGTTTCTTTGGTGTGCACATGATCTCCACTGAATCCACTGCTAAAGATGTCACGTCGAGCTGGTATCAGTCGATGCAAATGCTCTGTTCTGTCACTGGGTGCATTCTGTATCCATTGGGTTTTTGACATGCTTCTTTATGGCTTGTGTAGTGTTTAGGGCTAATTTCGTAATGCATTACAGCAGTTGCCTGACTTGTCTCTGCAAGGGCTCATTCCAATGCTAATTTTCAGAAGGAACAGATGTGGTGCAGTGATACAGAGCTGACCGTTCTGCTTTCGGAGAAGCAAAGAGAGATGACCGAAATGAAACAAAATGAATGTCTGAAACTGGGGCTTTTCCATGGACTACATTGAGAAGTGACTTTTCTTTTGATTTTACCTGTTTTTATTTTGAGCAACACAATTTTTATGGAGAGACAAAGGAGGCTATGAAAAATAATAAAAAAAAACAACTTGGGTTTGTATTTCTCTAATCAGAAACACGGCTGTTCTTGTTTGACTTCTCTATATGTTTCCATTTGTGTGTAAGATGTTTAACCGTAAAAGGCTGGAGGCGGTATTGTAATCCTAACCAAAATCCCCCCCGTCTTACGCTCCTATGCATTTTCTCAGTCTCTGCATGAATGGCTCTTTAAGTAACGGGTGTACAATGCTGCATTATACCCCACAGTGGGGCTCTATGCAGGTCAAATAGGCTGTTGGTCTTTGATGCCTCAGCTTAGTTCTAAACATTGATTTCTCAGCGACTGTGAAAGGGGGAAATATGTGTCCCACAGTTGGACGGTTTGTGGGTTTTCCTTACACATGTGAAAATACAATAATGCCGTATAATAACATAATTTCAAAATCCAGAGCTAGAGAGAGAGGTATTTTCAAAAATGTCTCTAGTGCCCTCCCTCTTGCTTTCTCAGTGTACTTTAAAGCCACATTTCTTTATTTGTAGTGTGGGAGTCACAGTTGTAAAAGTAAATAAAATGATGTTTATACATGTCAATTAGCTGTGCGTATGCTAGCCTGGAATCTACATTGCTGCGGCTACATGTTCTGCTAATGTACATCTTTAAAAAGCCGGTCCAAGGTCCATCTTACCTGAGTAGCTTGACTGAGAAGTGGTCGCTCAATATTACTTGACAGAAGCCTAGGTAATAAATCAGCACAGCTCAAAATGTATTGTGGTCTATGGCAGTGGTTCATAAACACTGGGTCGCTTTCAATTGGGTTACCAACAGGTCATCAAAAGGGCAATACAAGTAACAAAGCCATAATAAAAAATTTTAATGGTATTAACTTACAAATAAAAAATAATTATTGGATACCAAAAAAGATCTAATATTGATGAACAATTACGAAAATTAATGAATTGTTATGAGACATGTATTCCCTAAATAACTTAATGCTAAATATGCATTGCCTGAAAAAAGAGAAACACTGGTGTGCAGCACTGGGTTGAGACATCGTAAAAAGTAAAAATATGAGCGATCATTGAACAGGACCAGACTATAATTTTTACACATAAAAAAACTAAACATTTCTGCACTTTGAATTCTGTTTTACACCAATCTCGAATATCCTTAAGTAAAAAACAGTCACCAGCAAAAACCACCGAGCTTGTTTACTGCAAAAAATGCTTTATTTATACTGACGCAATCTGCCACTGATGTAAGACCGCTCCACAAATGCTGCTCAGAATTGTGGGATCCATTGTCTGGGTGTAAAGTGTGTTTGGTGTGGGAAATGGGACGACAAAAAAACACCCAAAAAATACTGCAGACCTCGCGGCGAGACGTGTGGTGCCATTAATAGATGTGGTTAAAAATAGTCTAATTTAAATATACTATACATCACTACAAGTAGGACAGCAATTATATAACAGTCTGGAGCACACAGGTTGAGTGGGAGTCACAATATCTGCGAGTTTGAATTTGATTTATTTGAAAGATTTTTTTGTTTAATTATGGAAGAACAACATACATGAATAAAGTAGAAGCTATTAGCACGGATCTCCTAAGGGTTGCTGGCCTTCCAGGAACATCCCCACCAAGAACCAGTCGCAGTCGGTGTCATGATGACATCATATGGCACCATAGGGAAAAGACTGGCGCTTCTGGCTGAAAATCTTTGTAAGAATCCTTGTTTTGGTTAATTAGTGTGAGGCTTCTAATCTAACGGTTGAGGTTAGGGTCAATAAGTTAGTTAGGGAATACATGTCTAGTTTTATTGAAGACATGTGTGTATTAGGAGAACTGGTGAATCTTAATTGCTCCTAGGAGAGAATGTGCCCACCTCATAGATGGAAATCCTAATTGTAACAGGAGGAAAAATATTAAATAAATCTAGGAGTCTTTTCACTTATGTGTAGATTTGGTGTCTAGCGAATCCCTTTCAATTCAGGCAACAGAATGATTAAGAATATTCCTGGTATTTTAGCAACAAATGAAATTGTGGGTTGAGACTCTAAATGCATTTAGGTTTTACCTTACACGAGAGGAGAAACAGTACTAAAAAGTTCCCTAAAGTCCCTAAAAGCTAAAATGTTTACAGATGCCAGAGACTTGTCGAACAGATATATCTCCAATATTATAATATAGTTCACATATTTGGTTTTAATTAAGAAAAGCTTTTGGCGGTGATGAAAAGTGTAGACTTTTGTTTTTTAAGTCAATGTGCCTTTGTGGCCGTAAAGAGAACTTACCAAAAGCTTTCATTTAAAAAAATATAACAAATTTTACACCCAACATGTGTGATTCTCAGCCCTCGAAAATCTGTTTTAGGCATAAACCTCATTCATCTCATTGTCTATTATCACACATACCCTTTTTGCAATCTTCTATACGGTGCAATCTCATGACATCATAATAAGGTGACCATTAAACCACTTCATAACTGCTATTTGCATAGTTCCCATGATATAACAGATTGCGTGAATGAAGATGCTGCGTTGTCTGTCAGCGCACCTGCCAGTTAGCGAGACGTACAGGTGTGGATGCAACAAGCAGATGGGACCCCTCCGATTATGTCAAGTGTTTAGTCGAGAAAATGCAACCTTGTCAGCGTGAGATGGCTGCTCTTTGCTTTGCTATTTCTGATTTCTGTTTTGTACTAAGCAGAATGTTCTTGGTGGATACAGTATGTGTGGGTTGGAAGGGAGAAAAAAGAAGATGAGTTGTTCGCTTGCTTTTACTTCCCAAGCACAGCGTGTCTCTCTGGCCATGCAGCAAGCTTCGTAACTAGGCCTATTGACTGTTGGTAGAGTCTTTAATGTCCACAATAACTGGCGACATAGTGGGAACAGAGACGAGTGCGCTTCCTTTCTTCCGCTTCGTTGTCTTCAGAGTTGGTGGAACAAGAGGAGAGGCGGGTCCGGCTTGGAAGTACAAGAGCGCTATTAAGAGTCCTACCCGATCGTGTTTGTTGTGATGATGGACGAGCTTGAAAGGGAGTGGTGATGTTAGCAGTACATTGGGTACAGTGCATTAAATTGGTGTTAAGAGTTACAAGATACTAGAAACGAATGGAAGGCTGTATAGGGTGACCATATGTCCCTATTTAATGGGGATAGGCTCATTGTACCAAAAAACACTAAACTACCAGTTTTTCAATCAATGTCCCAGTTATCCTTATTTTAAGCAATCGCAAAGCATAGGAAACTTTAAAAGGTCTGTCTCGTTCAATGTATTTGCTATGCTAATATTTTTCATTGATAAACTGGTCAAAATCTTGTCTTATCACAGTTTTTTTTTGGTAGTAAAATCTGGTGACTAAGGCACAAGAACATCTTATCTTTTAGCTACTGAGGTTGCCACAGCAAATCATCTGTCTCCTACTGTGTGTGTGTGTGTGTCAGCTGTTGAGGGTATGGCTGCCACATTCCAGCTGTGACTACTGGAATTGCTTACCACCATCAGTGTGTGATTGTGTGAGTGAATAATGCTGTCAGTTGTAAAGCATTTTGAACCCGTTTAAATCCAATCATTATTGGCATATTATTAGAGAATTGCACATAGGTTTGACTTTTATTAAGCAATCCTCTTCATTTATCCGGGCTTGGGGCTGGTACAGTAAGTACGCTGGTTGTGGTTTTTGTCTATGTGTGGCTGGTCAGGTTGTGGTTCGATATTAAATATAGAATTTAACAGTTTCTGCAAATGTTCTAGATGAGGACGCATTGCTGTTAATTATTCCAGAAGTAGGGAAGTAAATCTTTTGAGTAGATATTATTTTTCCGTTTGGAATAGTCAGATCCTGAGCTATCCTGGTCTGGAGAACCTAGCAAGAACCTTTTATGAACTGTTGAGGGGAAAACCTTGTAATGTAACAAATACCATAACCAAACCAAAACACACACTAGAAGTACCAAGGCAGTCATTTTGACAGGTTTCATATTTTGAGATGTAACGAGATTGGTTCCACAGCTTTTATGTGCTCCTTCCTGACTTTTACCAAATCCATATGTGCTTTGTTCCTATGTTAATATTTCAATCAAATAAAAAAGCATCAAATAAATCTTTTACCTTTATCTCCCACAGCCGTCACTTTGACTGCTCTATTAATTACATTGTCATTTTTACCGGCGGATCGGGGACAGCATCACCGTTACCTAAAGCAACTAACATTCTAGTCACTTTTAGAACTAGCTTCAATCTCATTAAATCTGCTGCTATAATGCATTTTAGACATCAGTGAAAGAGGCATTCAAATGCTTCATAACATAGATGATGCTGATTTGGTTGGTGACAGAGAATCTGATGACTCGTGGCCAGGCTTTTGGTTAAAAAGCTTTTAGACTATTATTAGGCCTACGTTGCCATATTAAGTTATATAGTAGTGCCCTAGAAGAATTTTAGGTAATGACATCATCACCACCATTGCATCCTATTGGCCAGAATACCTAGTAGTATTCGAATTCTGGGTCCTAGTATTAAGCTTGCTCTTCCTTTCTTCCTTCCTATCCTCTTCACAAGAGACAAGGCGGCCCTACTTAAAATCATTGCCTCGATATCAAGCATCCTTCCCATGTTTGTAATGACGATAGAAAACCTCAAAGTTTACGAGCATTCATGTTAACCATTGAAATACAAGCACCCATAGAAGAATGCCAGACTAGAACATTAATGGGGTTAATATGCCACTCTTCTCCGGGGCAGTTGCCGTCTTATCCCGAGCTGCTGAGTCAGAGGCTTTGAATTTCGGGGCTGTACTTTTTTGCGATGTTGCAAATGAGCTGTGACGGTATATTGTCACAACTGCTGCCATCTTCCTTTCCTCAACCGCTTTCTCTCTCCCCTCTACTCTTGCTAATTGACACAAAGTCGCTGGCCGTGTCTGAAACCACCCCCCAGTCACTATATGGTGTACAATATAGTCATTAGTCCATTTTGTAGTGAGAATATGGATGACAAGCAGTGGCAATTTTTGGATTTGAGAATAGGAGGTGTTGAGATCTTTGGGAGCTAGGAAATACTATTAAAAGATGGATTTTGACACCAGATCGGGCAGAACATTATGACCACTGAAAGTGAATTGAATTACATTAAGCAAGAAATAGCTAAAGAAAAAAATGCCTAACCTGGGAAGATGGTTGAATCATTATGCAGTGCATTTATTTGTGCTTTTTGACTGTAACCATGCATGTTTATAATAATAATAAAAAAAGGATAGGACAATGGAATTGGATGTACATTAAATTGGCAGTTAAAATGTTTTATGAAGCCATGGCTTTCTGTTTAAGACAGAAAATACCAAATAAATTTAAATCGTGATCTTAAATGTGAAATCTGTAAATATCCTAAAAAAACTAATAATAAGAAAATGATAATGATGATAAAAATTGACCACTTGACCATGTTGTATGATGTAAAGTAGGTGGTTTCTAGAGGCCAGGGGAGGGACTGTAGTAAAATGTATCTACTTGTTAAAGTGTAATCCCACAGTCTGATTTGATGTTGCTGTAGAAGCCAGGGGAGGGACTAATGTTAATTATGCTTATGATAATTATAATTATGACAGATGACCTAAAACAAAATCATAAATGTTTTTTTATTATTATTATTATTATAAATAATAAAATCATTATTATATATTTACCATATCACCCACCCTTAAATTAAACTGTTTAACCTGATCCTTGAGCCTTAGGTGAGTCAGTATACTCTATATTATGGCATACTAGTGAATAAATAAACATTAGGTGAAATTCTATCTTTTCCTGGTCCCCTAATGGGGAGCCTATTGTATGTGTTTTTAGTGATATTGGAAACTGGAGTGCCCGAAGGAAACCTACATGGGCACAGGGAGAACATGCAAACTCCATACAACAAGGCCTGCCGAGCCTGGCGATTGAACTCAGGAGCTTCTTGCTAGGAGGAAACCACTAGGCCGACTGTTGATATACCTAACTTATATTTAGACCATGTTAAATGCTAATGTTTTAATTGGATTTTCCAAAACTTGAATGTTCTGCCAGTTCACATAAAGAACAGAGTCGGAACTCCTTCAGTGAAGTACTGGGTTTGTGCTGAACATTCAAAGAGCTGCTTTAATTTGGAACACTTTAGGGTCTCAATGTTAAATGTCACAAGTTAATCAATGCAATATAGACCATGAATGCCTCATTTTCAAAGGCATATAATACATACACCAACTAAAACTGCTAACAGCTGTCGCTAATTAGCACTAGCTGAGCTTTACAGTGTAACTAAATTGGCATGTTTTAAATTGATGTATAGCATATTATTCCATAAACAAAGGAAGCTTGGAATGAGAACGAATTGATATTTTTGTCCTCCGTGAAAAATGATGTATAATGAAATCAACAAGCTGCAATGTTATTGTATAGTGATTTGTTGAATTGTTTGTTTCCATTTTGATTTGGGAATTTGATCTGTATTGACCTATTCCCTAATATTTAAGCGTTCACAGAAGTGAAGGGTTACGGTATAGTGTTGTAGTCAAGACCGGATTGAGTGAGACCGAGATCTGTCCAAGAGTAAACTAAGATAAAGTCAAGACCAAGATTTTTTGGGTCTGAGATCGAGTCAAGGTCACATTGAAACCAGACAAGATCAAAAACACGGATTCAAGCTAAATGAAGCATAATGTTATTATAATGTAGTTATTTATTCCAAATTTGTAAGAAAACTAAATCCAGAAGCATATTGTTCTTCTACTAATACTTTTTACTTGAGGTCCTGGGTTAGAATCAAACGTTTTATGCAATCTTTAAAGTCACAGTAATCTGTAGGTTTCCAAAAATAAGAATAGATCATGAATAGGTCATAAAGCTTCTTTAACTTTAGTCCCTCCCCTATGTGGGATATAGGGCAGGGACAAAACAAAGTCTGATTTGATGTTGCTGGAGAGGTTAGAGGAGAGACTAAAGTAACATTACCTACTGTACATCATAGAACTAAGCCAGATAGTAAAATTCTGCTTTTATAACAGTTAGGTATTTGTTTTTTGATCAATAACTCAATTGGTAAGATATATATTTTCTGATACTATGGCAGTTAGAGGGGCTCACCATATGCCTTTTTTATGTGCGTACCTCAATTTCACTCAGCATATCCTCCGTGTCAAGCAGTTTCTATTGACTATCCAATCAAGTCGTGCGTGGCTTGATGTCCCCTCTCTAGAACATGACTATCTCGTATACAAACTCCCCCCTTGCCCCCACCCCCCCTTGTCCCCCCCTCCTGTCACAGATTTCTTTCTGCTATCGATTTTCAGCCATTGCTTTTACTGATGAGACGCCGGCTAAAGATGCCATACATCTTTGTGGAGTACGCTGCATGTCAGGTGCTAATGCTATTCATATTGACGACGTAAGCTAAAGGTAAAAAGAATGGATCAACTGCCACTCCATAGTTTGTCTCAACGCGCCTTGATAGGATCTTAAGGGAGACAACAGGAAAAAGAGGCTCAGGATAAGGCTCTCAGAACGGCATTCTTTCGGGTTAAGGGTTTGTCTGTAACACGTCGCGCCCTAAAGATCCATATCTGTTAATGAAGTCCTTGTGCAGTAAGTGCATCAGCTCAGGTGGCAGGCCCCGGCTGACTGATGGAGACCGGTGCCACAAAGGGAGAGTGAGGGATGATCCCAGGCCTCGTATAGGATACACAGAACATTCAGGTGTCATACTTGATTTCTTGACCAAGATACCTTCTGCTGATCTGACCTTATAGTCCTTGTTTTTTGATTGGGTTGCATGGTGGTAGATTGGTTGTGAATGCTTCTGCCTTCCAGCAAAGAGGTTGTGGGATGAATTCTCAGGCTGACTTCCTACGACTCTTCAGTAGAGTTACCTTGTTGACCTACAGCTGTCTGCCCCTCAGTTCAAGTCTTGGGTCGGTTGTATTTGGTTTATTTCTGGTGAAGGTTTTGAGTTCTTTTGTCCTACATCTCATTGGACCTACAACTATAGATGACAAGTCTCGCAATAGGAATTGCATATGGAATGTTCAAATTCATTGGAGGTGACTGGAGGATTTTAACCCAACTTTTTTGGGTTTGCAGTGAGAGATAGAATAATTCTGAGCATACAATAAACACGGTATTGTGGTCATCAACATTTCTGTAAGGACTTGCCCAGTAAAACTTAAAAAATAAAGAATTTTACTAAGTGTATACTTATCAGTGCATTAAATAAACATACAATGTGGTATGAGTGGTTGCCATTTGCCAAAACCATCTTAATATGCAATATTTTGAGGTTAATGCTAATTTCCCCATTGAAAATTATTATTAGAAGTTCAAATTATTATGATCTTGCCTCCATTTACAACTTTCTGTTTACAAACTTTGAAAGGGTCTACAGGAGTAGGAAGTAGCAGCTCAAGCTAACAGGGCCATTCCAAAGATTTGTGCTAAGTAGCTTTGTTGTCAGAACTAGTTTTGTCCTGATTTAGACTAGTCCTTCGTTTAGACGTGGTTTAGTCCTGGTCTTGACTTAGGCTATTTTCAATTCAACAAGACTCTTCTGAGTTATTACTTGGTGTGAAACATTAAAGAACCAATTAAATATTGTTTTTCGAATGAGCTTCATGGTGTCAGATTGGATAGTGCTCCTACCTCTCAGCAAGGATTGTAAGTTCTTTTCCTCAGGCTGACTTCCTACAACTGTTGAGTCAAGTCTGTATATACTCATCGTGTTAGTGAGTGTTCTTTCTGGGTACTCGTCGTTCCGGGGCCCCTTTTAGATGGAGATACAGAACATTCAATGGGAATGTCTCTGTAAACACCTGATGAGTTGACCTACAGCCAAATAACTGGACTATCAATCTGACCACACATTTCTTGGCACTTTTTAAAGACACATGGCTTCACACATCAGCTGGTGTCTTGTTATCATGATATATTTTATTGATTTTCAAATGTGCTCAAATTGATGTTTTTTATCTGGTAGTGAAGTGGGGACTGGATGAGTTATTGACCAAATATGAAATGCGTATCTGTAGACACGGAATTCAATCAGAGCCAAAGTGGAGTATGTGGATACAACTGTTTTTAGTTGCTTATTGAAATGGATTTGAAAATATTGGTGCTAAAAGGGCACATGGTTGTTATCATCTTAGAAATGCATAGAAAGAACATTCACACCAAAAATGAATCCAACTAGAAATATGTGTATTCAATTCCCATGGACTATTTCACATTCATGCATTCTGAAATACAATATAAAAGCGGATTAAAGATGTAGTATTTTTTTTGCAATAGGCTAATAGAAATAAAACAGCATCTCGAAATGTGAAATGGTGATCTACTTAGAGTAGCTAAACCCGGAACCCAAATTGGTCAAAAATCTATCATGGTACACGTCTATGTCACAGGCCCCCAGGCTCTGATAGGCCCTTATCTCATTTAGACACACACCTGTAGTGAATCAGGAGTTTGATTTATGAGCATTGCTCACACCATATTGACCCCAAACCTTCGCCCAGCCTCTCATTTGTGGAGTATTTTTGTGGGTTTACTATGGATCTTACCCAGGTGTTAAGTAAACCAAGATAATGACAGATTTTTCATGTGCCTGGTTACTGCACAATTACAAATATAGCAATGTTTTACTTTATTCAGTGTAAATTCAAATGTGAAAAATTGTACAGAAATCCAAATGTAGCTTATTTTCGTGGGCCAATTAAATTATAAATATTCCCCACAGACTAAGTATATGCACATTGTTATGGCTTAATTTAGGACTAATAAGGATCAATATTATAGATGTGCCTGAATTGACCAAAAAATTAATTAATAACGAGCCAAAACTGTGAACGCAATAACTCAAAAAGCCTTTGCTGGATCTTTTTCAACTGTTGCTCACAGGTACATATCATGAAGATGCAGAACTGGATAGAGTTTGGTGCATCTTCGATTAATGACAATTAAGTAATTCACTAATTAATGTTTTGATGCACATTTATTGAGCCATTAATCCTGCTGAACATAAAAGAAATCGCGTGAATTTTGGCACATTGATCCGGGCTAGTGTATACATAGGCAAATTACAGAGGTCAAATAAAGAATGCCTCTATAGCGCCCCCATGTTTATGACCCCTATGGGACCCTGGACACACTTACTTTGGCAGAGAGCAATGAAACTTGGTACAGTTTTAGTACATTATTATGACCCCACCCTACAACAAACAGGAAGTCAGCCATTTTGGATTGAAAATGGGAAGTCAGGTATATTTGCCCAATTAGGCTCAAACCTTAAACACCTAATTACCCCCCGGCACTGAACACATCTGACCAATATGATGGCAGTTACCTTTATAGCGCCCCATATAGACTGAAAAAAGAATGGAGTTTTAAGGAAATGTAATAAATTTGGCAAAAAACATCCTTAACAAACATCAAAAAAGTCAACTAGACCCTTGCCATGTTTGTCATGGTTTGGGGGTGGGGCTTTTTCATCGATATACACCTTGCTGTCGGGTATGTCAGTGTAGGCCTATAGTTCAGGATAAATGTTTCTCCTTTATAATAAGAGATACTGTAGCAATGGCTCAAGGGATCTTGACAATCAGACAATCGTTCCGTGCTTTTCAATATAAGTACCTACTACTACTACTACTACTACTACTACTACTACTACTACTACTACTACTACTACTACTACTACTACTACTACTATTAATAATACTAATACTAATTTCAGAAAGGCAAGCTTCTGAAATTGTGAAAATGCTTTTGGTTTTTGTGTGCGCGCCTCTGAAATTTGTGTATGTGTTTTGCTCTTCAGGGCCACCGTAGCCCTGGGGAAGCATGGCTGTCAAGTGATAACGTGCAAGAATATACAGTAAATAGACCAACTCAAGAAGGAAACTCTTTTGAAATAAGTTGGGCAGATGCAAAGTCAGATTTGTTTTTTATGTATTTATTTTATTGGGACATGCAGTGTGGTTGAATAACATCATAAAAAATATAGGGAGTTGGATGAATATTGTATGCAGAAGTACAGCTGTCACATTGCCTTTGTTCTTCATTGGCAATCAAGGCATTCTCCGACCACAACCACACACAACCACATTCATTCATAGGCAATGTGGGTTAAGTGTCTTGCCCAGGGACACAACAACATTATATATACTCGGGTGGGGATTTGAACCTGCAACCCTCTGTTTGCAGGGCAAACTCTTAACCACTACAGCATTATGTTTCTGCCAGGGACCAGTCAGTATCTGAGCATTTGACAAACAGCATTTCATATTGTTATTGCAGCTAACATTATTTAATTATTTCCAAAGTCACACAGTGGTGGTGGTGATATGCTACCTCTGCCACAGCATTCCTGGGGCAGACTACTTTCTGACCACCACCAAACAGACTCCAACGATCAGAGTACCGCAGTATACGTAGACCAGGTAGGTGGATTGCCCAACAATGCAACAGCATTATGGAACAGGTCTGTTGGTGGCTGGGGATCAAACCACCGGCCTTTAGGTTCAATATTGAATTCCGACTCATTCTGGGCTGTAGTGCCCAGAATCAATGCCCTCATCTAGGTATAATTGTCGTAAGTGTGTTATTGGTGCAGACATTGGTGGGTGGTAATTATTTCTTGGTGTTCGCTGGTGTTTTGCCTTCCTCCTCTCCTGTCTCTTTCCTCCTCTTCCTCTAGGCTGTTCGGTGGATTCCTTCCGGCCACACACATAACAGGAGAGCTGCCAAAATGGCCTTGAATGCCTGTTAAATGCTAGAGGCAATCTGGTTCTCATGGGCATACTTTAGTGGTATGCACACACACACACACACACACACACACACACACACACACTTAACACACAAATAGGCCAAACACATCATCGTTAAAGCAGGTTTAAATGATGAGAAAAAAGACCTGTGAAGCTATTAATTGGCATTCTTTTTCCCATGTAATGGATGTATTATAGTGGTAGGTTTGGCTCTCAGCTAATGGAGGTACAGTCAAAAAGGCTAAATGGATGCATTCGGTTCTAAAATTGCTGGGTTTAGTTGGAGCTGAGGGGGTAGCTTTTATATGCCACAGGCCAATGGTAGCTAGCTCTAATAGGCTTTTTTTAAAACTATATACTTTCATATTGTTTACCCTGCCTAAAATGTTCAGTTGGTTTGATACAAAGTGATAAGTCTTGCTGTCAGATTTCTGGCACTAATATTATTGCCATGCTTCATCCCAATCAGACAGCTAAAGAGAAGCAAAATAAAGTTGGAAGGCTGGTCTGATTAGGGGCCAAGTGAGAGGAATGTGAGCTATCGCCTGGCACAGACACTTCATGGCTTGTTAACGCACAGAAGTCAGGAGACAGATGCCCGCTCGTGTTTATTAGCAGTTTATCTTGTGACTTTTTGTTGAAATAGTAACTCGCATCAATTGTTAAGGAGCTTTATCTTCTACATCCCGACTCACCAATGCATTTTAAATTCACCTCCGCCCAATGTTTGCCTTCTGTCTTATTGGATATCTGGGATCGTAATGGAGTTTTCGAGCTACCTGACTGCCTCACATCTATGCTCGTGTTGTCTTTGAGATGGTGGTATGGCAGTGTGCTCTTGTTAACCCAAGGCATTGTTAGCAGCTGGCAACATCCATGGTCTGTGAAGTTTGCAGCGTCCCATAGTGCAGACATTGTAAGAAGGAGCCTCTTGTAAAGCTGCATGTCACGCCCACGCACAGAAAACTGGATTCTGGATATGTACTAAAAGATAAAGAATTTGATGGAAAGGAGCAGATGGTATTACTGGTACATACGGCCTGATCCAATATTAAAGCTAGAAAGCTCTCAGAGCGTGCAGACCTCCACCAAGGGAGCTAATTTACCCTATATGCAGTTAAAAAGTGAATATGCACATCATGTATCTGCAAAGGGAATCACTAATCTTTGTTGACAGGCCTTTGTTGGCCTGTAGTTTGTCAACACACAGCACGACCTGGTGTTTTTTTTTTATTAGTGCTGTCAATTGATTAATTTTTTTAATCAGATTAATCACACCTTTGGGCTGTGATTTAAGATTTTTAAGGTGGCATATAGCTCCTATTCTTTTCAAATGAGATATATTGAATGAACTAACAAGACCAGTTGTCGTCACATAAAAACACATAAAAGAGGTCTGTAGTGTGCCTTTACGAGCTGAACACTGTCAATAGTTATTTTTAATGTTTGTGATTCTCCACACTTATGTCTGCTGCTCACTCTGACTGCAGGCTGCTTAGACAGGGTCACGCTGTCCTCTGCACTGCTCTGTCAAACAGCGAAGGATGTCAGCCAAAATAGTAGTGAGATTAATCTCCCTAATGATCAATATTTCGTTAATTATTTTGTATTAATTGCATGCGTGATACAGTGAATAACAAATCCTGGATCCAGACGGTGATCCAGATCTGTCTAAAAATTGAAGCACCTCGCCTAAGGCACATAGCTGGGAAGACAGGCTCGAGTCATCAGTGGTACTTACTGTACATCAAACATACTTAGGCCTTAGACTGACTACATTCTCTCTGTGGGTTTTCTATAGCTTAATCTCTTCCAAAGAGAAATGCATGTGTTTGTAGACTTGGCTACCTGTCAGTTTATGTGTCTGTGTCAGTCGTGCAACTAACTGGCTATTGACAAGGAAGTACCCCACCCAAGGCTCATAGTTGTCAGGAAAGTATCTAATCACCCTTAACTTGATGAATAAACCATCTTAAACCCCTTAGATGCAATTTACACAGAAATACAGAGTTGTAGTCTGTCCAATATAGTAATTAATTTTGTAAAAGTTTTTAGTCAAGGAGTTTGACCGGTAATATACAGTACATAACTTCACTGCTCAAGGCAGCTTTAATCATGTAGATAGTAATGATTGCTGGCAGATGCAATTCTTAGTTTTGCTGATAATATAAATCTGAGTCAACTTACATGCTGAATATTAGCCAAACGTATACCCATTTATTCTATAGAAAAACTGACTATTCAAGATGAGTCATTGTTTACAAATGCACGGCTGCACCTGATGGACATTACATAAAATAAACACTAACAGTCTTTGTTTTGTGCGGCGGTTCAGAGGCAGTGGAGCTATTGTTGGCTGTCTGAAGCCTCCATAAATCAAGTCCAGACAACTGTTTAGCTCCAGATTGTGCTCTTGGGGGTGGGGTTTGGATTGGGAGTGGGGGGGCAGTACATGGATATTCACTGAGCCGAATGTAATCAGTCATAATATTTGTGTCTGCTGTGCTAACAATGGT
This sequence comes from Philypnodon macrostomus, assembly GCA_036025475.1. Taxonomy (NCBI): domain Eukaryota; kingdom Metazoa; phylum Chordata; class Actinopteri; order Gobiiformes; family Eleotridae; genus Philypnodon; species Philypnodon macrostomus. The sequence continues at coordinate 21,252 of JAVQKC010033427.1, forward strand.
AGGTTTAGAATGTCACATTACAACTCAGGATTTTAGGGCTAGGTTAGGTTACACTTTATTGTCCTCGAAGGCAAATGTATCCTCTGCATCTCTCAATGCTGGTGGGGAGTTTATAGCAGTGGGCAGCCGCATCTTGGGCTAGATCTGGGGTCTCATTTATAAAACTTCACTTAGAATCCTTACTAAAAGTCTACGTACGTGGAAAATTCTAAAGTTCCGTACGTTCAAAAATATTCGGATTTACAAAACCATGCGTGCGCA
>JAVQKC010033443.1:0-11530 GCA_036025475.1 Philypnodon macrostomus
CAATCTATGATATAGGAAAACAATGGTTAACTAAGAGGTATGATACTCCACTTTATTTAATATCTTAGCGAGTCTAACGGTTCTTCCGATCCAAAGCATTTCATTGCATTTTTTGACCCTGTGTTGAATGTGCATATGACAAATAAACTGAAACCTGAATAGACTCTGTACCTAATAAAGTGGATCTAGTGTGGCAAATTGCTGCTATATTCAGATTTTGTGCATTCAAGGATCATCTAAAGGTGTACAAAAAGTGGGCAATTGGTTTTATTGAAAACAGACACGATTTTTTATACAGTACTTCTAATTACTGTAGGTAACTTTGCAACAATAATGAAGATATTTAAACAAATGCAAGGCATTATTTTAAGTTTATATTAATCAGTTCTGTTTCTCTCTGCTGCAGTGAACCACCATGGTCCATACTGACAGTAGCAGGACTCTCATGTTGTGTTCAATGTGAATAGGCTTCACTTTTCCAACACTGCTCCAGTCTGATTGATTCAGGACAACATCTCTCCACAGTCCACTCAGCACTGCAGGCAGCTGACACTCAGAGACAGGCCCCTTATGCGTCCCCCCAGAGGAACAGCACACTGTCTGACTCTGCATGTGTGGTCACTACTATAGACACCAGGGAGCAGGATGTGATGAGTCAGGGAAATACAAAATACACAGTCATTCAGAAATAGTGGTCGGTATAAAAAGCACTCTACAGAGGTCACAATGTCAGAGGCCCCACACACATGGGGCAGAGATAGAGTTAGAATTCAAGTAGGATGTAAATGTAGTTTTGTTATTGGTTTGGTTGTCAAAAGAACGTTTTACTATTAGTGAAAACTCAATATTGCTTGGAAAATATGGAAAAATCATTAGCAAACTGCAAATTATGGGATTATGAGCCTGCAAAAACCACACTGAATTGATCATAGCTGATTTAAAAGCATTTCAGTGATTTACACACCAATTTTATACTGTACTAGGAGGCCTATATTAACAACTAAGTAGCTTTTATATTTTATCACTCAAGCATTTTTTTTAAGACTTTCTAAAACAAAATTATAATTTTATATAATCAGACCACATCATACAGTTCTCTTAAGGTGGATCAGCTGAATACATAATATTTCTCTGTATCCATCTGCTTCAAACCTAAGCAGCTCCATTACCAACAGTCTCTAGATGCCAAATTAGGACTCATCAGTGTAACCATTACAGCATCTCAGCCACTTGTCTTTATCATGATGGATTCTCCCACAGCCAGGGCCACACTACAGGGAGCTTTTGAATGTATTGAATGTAAGCAGAAAAACACAAGTAGATTAATAGCGGTGAACGTGGTGAGTATTTATCCATGTCTCCAGGACATTTAGGAAGACGGGGATGCACTAAACAGCCCAATGCATCATACAGAGGGGTGAAGGTGGGAGCGGAGAGGACCATAAATCAAGGAGCAGTTCATTATAAAGGCCACCGGTTGTTGGCACAGGAAAACGCAAGTGATTCATTTTGTTTGTTGAGATTGGAAAGTTTAATAAAAGTGCAGGTAGATGATGAAAATGTATTTGAAGTAAAGCATGATGGTCTTTTTCATGCAAATAGGCGCTAGAGACGCCAATCAATCGAGCAGTGATTTTTAATTAAGGAGATCACTGTTCATTGCACTGTACGTATATGGAACTGCTTTTTTACAATATTTTTTAATAATAATAATACATAGGTTTTATACAGCGATTTTCTCAAGACTCAAAGACGCTTTACAATTACATTATTCATTTACACACTGTGGTGGTAAACTACTTGTGTAGCCAAAGCTGCCCTGGGGCATACTGGCAGAGGCGTGGCTGCCAGTCTGTGCCTACGGCCCCTCCGATCCCCACCAAACACCAATCACACAACATTCACTCATAGGGAATGTGGGTTAAGTGTGTTCACCATGGACACAACGGCAGTATACACTCGGGCGGGGATTCGAACCGGCGACCTTCTGGTTGCGAGCACCTACCCACTGCGCCACATCCTCCCCAATACTAATGGTGTTTTTTTTGTCCAGAAAATTAAAACTTAAATACTATAACTAAGTATCACCTAGTATCTACAATAGAAATCCAATTAGGACAGCACAAAAAAATTATGTATAAGGCAAATCCTAGTTTTCTGTTCTCCAAAAAATCTACATATTTTTAAATAGACTAAGTCCATTCTAGTTGGCCTTGTTTTAACTGTTGATGCCCATGCTCCAGAGGTCACTCTCTTCGGCGGTCCGTCATGGCAGTTGCTCATTAGCGGTGTGACGGGAAAGGTGAAACCACGGTGATGGAGGTGAACTCTGGTGATCAACTTTCCTGACAGGATGAAGACCGGCCCCTTGGACGCTCAGATGCTTTTAGTGTAAAATGCAGACCAGATTCTGTGAGGCCAGGGAATGACATGTTGGCCTGCACACATCCAGATTGTATGACTTTTTTTTTAGGTTTGGGGACTATAATGCGTACCGCTTGTGGCAAAAATAGAGACTTCAGTTCAAACGAAATGAAAATGTATTTTTTCCATAACAGTTCATGAAAGTAAAAATGCTTCTTTATGTACATACAATTGGTTCTGATAGGCATTTTACAGCTATTTTTAAATAATTAACATTTGTAGGCCGAATGCTATGTGCCCAAAAATGTAGTCGGCATCTGGCACGACCACATTGGGACTTTTTGTAAAACATAGCAGTATCTTCTCTCTCCTTCTGCCTCTCACAGGGTCTCTCAGCGATTTACAAACGATAAAGGATTCGAACTGTACTTAAACTGTTCTTAAAAGACTTTTTCAGCACGAACACACAGCAAACAGTCTAGGGTCCCAAGTATGGTATAATATTTTTTATAATATTTTTTCCTTATCAAAAACATAGCCAATTCTCTTACAAATGTTTGAGTAATCTTGTACATATAGATTTTTGCTACTTTTTTACATTGTTTGCTTGACTATGGGACTGAACTGGGCACAGCCAACAAGGGGAGAAAATAACCTTAATTAAAATACATTTCTAATATTTTTGCATTATTTTAAGTTATAAAATGTATATTGCTAATCTTGGCACAAGGACAATGTCAGCGAGAAGTTCTATACTTGAAGCTGATTGTGTGAGTTCAGTGTTAATCAGTTAGATTGAGTCCTGACCGCTGTGTGTGAGATTATACTCCATGAACCTCCCTCATCAAAGTGAGTGCACCTCTGCAACAACAGCAAGTCTGAGCCTCACTTTGACCTCAAGAGCAGCTCAATGTCCACAAAGACACAAAGAGAAAGACTAATCTGATAGTTATAAAAAATGGCTGCACAAAATACCGTGAATGTATTGCTATGAGATCAGAAAAAAGCAATATATTTTGCAACAAACTGAATGTATCATTAATCTAACAATGTTATGATCAATTTAATCTGATACTCTGATGATTTCCCCATTCAATCCTTAATGTAATCCTGGATTAGTTTTGGTAATTTAGCTGGTTTAATCTTTAGTAAATTTGGACCAGTGAGTCCTTATTAAGGGTGTCCAAATAGCATTGGTTTTATTGCATTATATATGTTTAATACTGTTACCAATAGACTTAAAACACAAGATTTATTGTTTTTAAATCATTACTGAGCGCTCAGGACACTATGATGACGCATGTAAAAAGGACATCTGGTTCAATTTACTAATAAAACTCTTACAGTAAGTGGATTATGGAGTACATATGTGAACTACAAGGGCACAGAGACGTTTAGCCAAGGTGAAAATCAATATAAAGTGAAGTCGGCACATTACAAAATGGTGTCCTTCCAGGCAACATCAAGTGGCATTTTACATGACACTTTTTCCATTATAAATTAAGGGCATAGCATGCTTTTAGGTTGCATAAAGGATTGCACTACTACACAAATGACATTTTCACAAGTGCATTGAAGAGGCATTTAAAAACAACAATCTGATTATCAACTGAATGCCAAACCTCGCAGAACCGATCACTAGAAACCTTTGAGAGTTGTTCTTTTAGGTCCATTCAGGCCAATCAGTGCTAATGTCGCTCTCTGCCTCAAGGCGACTGTGGCATTCAAGTCCGACTGTGTGGTAAACCCTGTTCCATTCACCCCATTAAAAATGCATCTAAGCAGCAAATATTCCATGTCCCTCTAATAACACTGAGCTTCAGTTTCAGTCTTTCCACCATGTCGGACCAACCACAAGTACATTTCCCAGAAGGCTGAACAAGAGGTGGTCCCGGGCAGAACACTGGATTGGAATTACTTCAAATGGAGTGAGAAAACTGTTGTGTTGTTGCACAGTATGTGTAAGTATTATGCTAAATAGGATTGGTTCAAAAAAGGAGAAAATATAGTAAATGTAGGACAAAAAATACAAAGTGAACGAAAATCATGATAAATTCAAAGCAGTGATCTTTATCTGAATAATATCGTGATGCCCACCCCTAAAGAACACAATGGAGCCACTTTATATGTGAGCGGTCTACCTAATAAAGTGGTCAGTGTACGTTCACCATTTTCTTTTTACTTACATATTGTCTCTTGTCAAACGGCTGAAAAACACAGCCCAAAATTCAGCATCTCAAAAGTTTGCTGCCTGTGATTCTATATATTTTTCATATTAATATGTTTATTGGTTGGCCCGCACCACTACTACTCCTGTTTTTTCTTTCTGTTGACGCAGACTCCTCATTTAATTTTATGACAAAAAACGTTTTACTGTTGTTTGCAGCAAACAAAGGCATCTCCTCTAAACCAGCAGCGTGGGGCGTCACTCTGAAGAGGGCTGCAGACAAAAGCATGCCCATAACTACCACTGACTGTTGCTATGGGACACTGATGGTTTACAGCCCTCTGCAAAAGGCCAAGGAGGAAACCCCCTCCTCAGTTAATCAATGACCAGAGTTTAGCCATCAAACTCAGACGTACACCAAAAAAAGATATGGGACTGGTCTGTAAAGAGTGGACTGGGTCAATATATTATGTCTTTTTCAAAATTATAAAAAATAGTCGTTTACTTGGGCATTGTAAAATTGTTATGAAGTGTGTTGTTTTGGGGAGCTGTTGCTTTTTCTCTATTAAAAAAGCCCAGAGTAGGTGTACCCCCCTTTAAGGCCCTCTTTCCCCCTGGTTGCCACACCCAGTTCACTAGTACAGTTAGTGCATTCAATGGAAAGTAAGATCTAGGTGGGGTTTCTTCACCTATAGATCTAGAAAAGTGAAATCAAGCACAAAAGAAGTTCAGTGCCTCAGCAAACGAGAATACTCAAACATGAATTTAACATAATGCAACTCCAGGTATTTATTGAGAGGAAAACAACATTATAACAAGGCAGAAAGCTCAGAAAAGTCAAGTTAGCATAATAGGACCCCTTTAACCTCTCATTCCTGTCATGTGGGAAGACTGTCTGAACAAATAAAGGTTGGAAAAAATTACTTGGAAAGAAGAGATCACATGTTTAACCAGTCTGACGCCAGCAGTAAGCCTTCGTGGCATTTATCTGGTTTCATACTAATTCACCCATGATTATGAGCCAAATACGAAGAAAAAACAGACACGTCTATTCAAAGCACTTAGTATTCATACTGCCTCAGAGACCAGATGCAGTCTCGAGTGGACGCTCGTCACAATAACGTGTTGGTGGCTGGTTACGGAGCGTCCTGACAGATGTTCCCATTCTACACCCCCCTTTAACTACTGCTTTTGTCAGGGGCACTCTCCTGCTGCTAGGCATGCTCCCACAGGCAGATGGCTGCAGGCATCAGCATCAAGGGCCAAATTATGTGATCTACAAGTGGCCTTATATTCAGAGGGTCAGAGGTTGATTACTTCAACTAAGAGTCCTTTGAATCAAAATCTGTATATTTTAAATACTACAGACCCTGGTTGCATTTATTGATATAATATGATATATATATATATATAAGATGGCATGGTGCTTCAAACTATGCTGAAGTTGAGCAAAAACAGCAAATAGCTAAATTATACAACCGCTTGCTAATTTAAATTTTTATATTTTTTATTTAACCTTTATTTAACCAGGTAAGCTATTAAGACCATGTTCTTATTTACAACAATGGCTGTATTACTGCAGGTAGTTTGCAGCATTGTGGTATGGTGTCAAAGTGACTGAGCTAAAATTTAGACTATCCCAGATTCAAACAGGTATAAAAAAGCTATAAACCCGGACTAAACCAAATCTAAAACTGTACTAAACCAGGACTTGATCAGAACCAGTATTAGCATGTCAGCAAGTCTAGCAAGACTAAAACAGGAGCAAAACAGTCTATAAATCTAAACGTTACCACTTGAAAAAGCCTACGTACCATATGATACCATTATCACAGTTTAAACAACTGACCCAGGAAACAAAATTCCTATGAAAACATCACAATTTAGATGTTTCTAGGGGGCCCTATGAGTTTATTTGTGGTATCCAAAGCCCTCCTTCTCTGGGCCTTGACAGCGCCTTGACCTGCTCTTGCGAAAGGATGTACTGTCAGTGTCATCACCAACATACAGGAACCTAGCGTATGTGCGCCAGCTGCTCCCACCTCCACTCCTCTCCCTTGGTGCAGAGATAGCCCCAATGTGCAGTTCTGACCTGTCCCGGGACCCCGCTGAGTGCCCATCACACGCACAGCAGCCCGGTAAATGTTTGTAGAGGGGCCCCTAACATCCTTATTTCACAAAGGGTCAATGCAATGTGTCAGGGAGAACAGATGCTGAGGATGTCCAGGGGCCTGAATGGAAAATATTACTACACTGGTATTCAGGCAATGGATGTGAAACCACTAGCCAAAAAGTGCAGATAAATCTTCATATGCTATGCGTCATCCGGAATCATTCACCTATTACATCCGTACATTTGAATCTCACTAAATGGGCAATAGTGATACATGCCTTGTAGCTCAACTCAAAATGATTATACAGTTTTATGCTTTTCTAGACACTCAAAGATGCCCATAGATGAGTGCATTGATTATTCACAGTCACATATTGTCGGTGGTAAGCATCTTCTGTAACCACAGTTGCCCTGAGTCAGGCAGCCAAACTGTGCCTATTTGGCCTCTCTGACCGTCAACCAACACATGCAAGGTGGCGTGTCTTGCCCAAAGATACAATAGCAGTACAAACAAGGCAGGCATGAAACCACAAATACTAGGCTTAATTAATCATTCTTCCACCAAGTAATGATCTAACATGCAGGTGGTCTTGGGACTTCAGACCCCCAGAAGACCTTCATGGCCTGGCTCCACTAAAGAACTTTATCCATTAATGAATTTAAAGCTACCATCAAGAATGGGGTGATAGAGACGTGTGCTTGTTTTTGCTGAGAGGCTCATTATGTTTTAACTGTACTTGTTTTATTGTGAAAATGTAAAATTGTTGTTGATATGCATGCCTTTGTTCTGTGGTTTGGCTGCTACCTTGGCCAGGTCTATCTTGAAAAAGAGATTCTGAATTTCAATGAGACGTCCTGGTTAAATTAAAAAAAAAATTCCGGTAAACCTAAATACAATCACACGTGCGTCTAGTAGAGGAGACTGTAAAATGGAATACTGTACCAACAGAAATAAGAAACATTACATCATTTAATGTCAGATCAGTGAAACAGTGGCTCTTGGACAAACAAATATGTCAACATAACTTGGACTGGAGGCTGTTGTGACTGGACTGTGTATTATTACATGTCTTAACCTGTTACTAATTTGTGATATATGATGTGAACAATCTTGTATGTATGTGTTTAGTCATAGTGTGTATGTCATTCTCAACCTGCCAGTGGAACTACAGATGAAACTCTAGCACATTTACATGGACTGATGAACACATGTTAATTAATGTGCATTGTGCCATTGGAAAAATAAACAGAAACAGAAACTACAAAGATGTTTCACAATATCCCTGTTTAAAAGCTCATATGTGGAACCTGTGTGGTCTTGTGAAGCCAACAGACTGTTTGGAAGGTAGCTGGTTAACTAAAAGTAAAGCATCCAGCCCTAGTTCAGTGGCATCCAGGAATAGCAGTGTAACAGTAGACACAGTGAGGTCTGGTCATGCCAAGCTGGACGAGGGTATCTGCCACACGTATATGTTTGTGTCTATTATAGACTCACATGGAGCAGGGGACGTTAGGGCTGCACTGAAGACAGCAGACTTCCAGCAGGTGTTCAGGTTTATGTGAAGTTAAGAGGAAGTATAGAGCGTGTTTATGTGAACCCATAACCTCCATTATACACGTACTGTTATTTGCCTGCTCAAATACTGGTTAACCTAAAGAACTGAAGGGTAGTGTAGGAGACAATGCAGGGTTGATACCAGAGGTCAGAGACTGGTTGTGCCAAGGAAACATTTCAAGTCTGCAGAAGATCAACCTGAAGCAGCTAGCCTAAAGTTATAAAGTTGACCTAATAACAGGGGTCTCACTCACTTTCTGACAATTTTTAGGATTCTTGAAAGGGAAACCCTGAAGGAAGGCATGGCAAAAGTTGTCATCCTCGACCTCAAGCATACAGACAGGAAAATATTTAAATTTACTTTGACCCCTGTGAGTGAAAGTGTGCATATCTGCTTGTGTGAGATGTAGGCCTAGCCAGCAGCCTAATAGACTTTGTACTTTGTGTATGAATATACCTGACCTTAAGTTCTTTGGGCTCGTGTTTTACATCTCATGCAAGTTTGTCATTTGCCAATATTTCGAAACCTTTGTATATCTGTAAACACAGCCAATACGTGTGGGCTGCAGCCAGGCAGGCGAACTGTTCCCACTGCGCCTTGACGCACACACCCGCGTCCGGATAAGGTTACTCTGTCGTTAAATTATCACCGAGCACCGGCTACAACAAATTACAAGCCTTGGAAAGCGAAACTAGATATTAAAACTAAAACAGGAGCCCTCACTACTCCACAATATTGCTTTTAAAGGCGCAATAAATCGTGTTATTAGCATTGACACCGGCTCCAACTAACTAATTACAAGTCGCCGATACAACATTAGTATAAAACCAAACCAACTCCAGCCCAACTTACTTTACAAGCACTTCTGAATGGAACCGCTGTGTCCCGGAGCAGTTTTCATCGTATGCGCCTTTAAAAAATACAGCCACGTGTTGTCTCTCCTTTTCAGGCAACTTAATGAGGGGAAAACCGGCGAAGATAGGAAAGGTTTTGTCCCGAAGAGCTTTTGTTATGGTAATCCTAAAAGCTCAGAGACGATCTTCAGCAGATAGCCTGTGTAAATTTCGTTAAAGCTCTTTCAGTGATGTCTTCTTCTTGGTGTGACCCAACTCATTCAAACGCGCGACTTTCCAGCATTGTTCATTGTCTCTCTATAGCCGCCTGCCTGTCCTGCGCTCAGCTGGTTGCTCAGTCATCTCCAAGCCGCAGAGAAAGTCGGGACTGTCAGAAGGGAAGAGGAGGAGGAGCGAAAGACCTGAGTCAGAGCGAGACAGGGGGGGGGTCTAGGTTCAGAGGAAAAAAACCCGGGATTTAAGCACCCGTCTCTAAGGTACACATGCGGACTGAATTGGTCAATAATGTGTTTGGTTTTAAGACGAATGTAACCATGACTTGAACAGATGTGTGTTCTTTAAAGCTTCATAGTAGAGTATAATAGAGTATTGATTAGTATTGACATAGCTATTATTGTAAAGTGGGCCTAGGACAATGGACATGGACTATTGACTTGGCTAGCATTATTTTTCATTTACTTAGTCATTTATTCATCCATCCATCTTCTTTATTCAAAGTAGGGATTGTGAATGAATAAAGTTCATCCCATCAACTATGGGCCTTAAGTGGAGTTGGTTGCAGGGCTAACACGCAGACATACACAGACAGAAAAATAATTTTCACATAGGGACCATTTCACATGCATATATTTGAAAGATGGAAGGAATCTGGAGAGAACCCACAAAGAGCGAGGGAGGACATACAGACTCCAATGAGATGACGCAGCAATAATAACATACATTAAATGTGAACTGTTTTTCACACCCACGATTATACAAGAGCAATATTCCCTGGAGGCACATTTTCCTCAGCCATGATTCATTTAATTTAATATCACTTGCTCTGACTGACAGTACCAGTAAAATATGCTATATTATGGTACACAATAGTGATAGAGCCCACGTACTGTAAGTACAATAGTTTTGCCTTTACATGTTTTGTCTTTATAGTTGTGATTACTTAAGTACTGTACATTACCAATAAATATTTGAATGAATTTGAGCTTTATAAGAATTCAAACTTGTTCTTTCATGTATAAAAATACAACGTTGACAGGTCCAGCCATTGTAGGCACAGTGTAGTGTTTACATGTGTAGTCACACACAGATGTAGGCTAAGAAGTATTACTCAAGGCTCCTCAAAGGGTGTAACCAATAAAGTCTGAAACACTTCCTGCTGTAAAAATACATTCACATAGATTTACTTTGACCAGCCCTAAGCCAATGTCTAAACAAACAATAGGACTGAGCAATATCAAGAAAACTAATAAAAATGGTTAACGAGAGCTTTGAAGGAACTGTTATGACCATGTTTTTGTGTTGATTAGACTTGATTTAGACTTGATTTAGACTTGATTTAGACTTGATTTAGACTTGATTTAGACTTGATTTAGACATGATTAAGACATGATTTAGACATGATTTAGACTTGATTTAGACTTGATTTAGACTTGATTTAGACATGATTTGGACTTGATTTAGACATGATTTAGACTTGATTTAGACATGATTTAGACTTGATTTAGACATGATTTAGACTTGATTTAGACATGATTTAGACTTGATTTAGACTTGATTTAGACATGATTTAGACTTGATTTAGACATGATTTAGACTTGGAATGTAGGCAAAAGCTATACAGAACTTAGACTTGGCTCAGACCTTTGTTGAGTTTGATGTAGACTATTCCCAGCTAAATCCAGAGATCTGTATGTGTATATGTGTTTCTAGAATTGTGCAGCTCAAAAGCAAACAACATCTCTCACAATCACGTTAGCTTTCCCTGACAGTGAACTCTATTTTACCTTCAAACTCATTCTTCAACTTGAAACCCTCGCTGGGGCTAAAGTTGGATCTGTCTGGGTTAGAGGAGTCCGTAAAAATAGCCCTGTGTTCCCACTCGGGTTACCACCTAGCCTGGGACCTGGTTTGAATACCGAGAGATATAGACGTGGACTGACAGCACACAATACATACAACCACGGCCTGAATGCACCATTGAGGCCACAGAGGTCCAGATGTCAGTATTTTAAAAACTTCATTTGCATCAGTAATATAGAGACAGCTATCAAGACCAAAGACAAATTTATGAAAAATGAGTCAATCTACTTGGTTTGAAAAGTCTAAAGAAACTCACAACGTTACAGGGATAAACCAGGACTGTGTACAACTAAACCAGGTCTAAACCAAGTCTAAACTAGAACTAAACCAGGTCTAAACCAAGTCTAAACTAGAACTAAACCAGGTCTAAACCAAGTCTAAACTAGAACTAAACCAG
>JAVQKC010033445.1:0-13847 GCA_036025475.1 Philypnodon macrostomus
CCTGTCGCTCCTGTTGCTTCTGTCGCTCCTTGTCGCCCCTGTTGCTCCTGTCGCCCCTTGCTCCTTGTCGCCCCTGTCGCCCCGACGCTCCTTGTTTCCCCTTTCGCCCCTGTCACTCCTGTCACCCCTGTTGCTCCTGTCACCCCTGTAGGTGAGTCTCCTGAATGCGTACAGACACAAACAAAACGCATCACTGTAGATAATGAAGAGAAAATCATCTCCATGAAACCCTCCCTGCTCCGCGCACATTGGGGTCTGCTGTATCGTTTACTGCACGCTTAATGAGCGCTGCCTTCTCGCTCCGCTGAACAAGGGAAATAACAATATTGATATTGCAATAGTGCTTTATTTATTGACACTTTTTTTTTTTTTTTTTACAAACATTTGAATAATGTCTAAAACTTTCAGGTATATGATACTTTGAGTTAGTGCTATTACAGCTACTAGACATCAATAGTCTTTAGCCTACTGCAGCACATTTGTAAAGAATAATAGTTATCAGTTGCTGTAAATGCTAACCCACACACCAGTCTATCCCAAAAAACCACCATCAGATTCAAAACTCAAAAAAACGCACACTTGTTGAAAAGTATATTACATAGTAATTAACATTTGTTATGTTTCACTGAAACAACGTGCATCTGCCGTAGAAGCAAATAGTGTAAAGTAAGACTGTCTGACTGACAGTGTTCTGTAGTATAGTTTACATGATTATATAATTCCTTTTAAGGATCCGGCGCACCTGGAAGACAAGAGCCACACATTATTACAGTCTTTCACAACATTGTAGATGTTGTTTTTTACCTTTTCACCTATGAGCCCTACAGGTACAAGCTGACACGGGAGTTCATTTTCTAAGTTCCTGGCTCCAGGGTCTGCTCCTCTTCTCATCAGCATCTTCACTGCCTCCACTTGACCCTTGCAGTTGTCCAGGGCACACACGATGTGCAGGGTGGTGTTTCCACTGAACGTCTGAAATGTAATAAATAAGAACTGTTAGGCACATGGACACTCGAATGGATGTTTTTGTTTGAATGTCTTTGATGCCTTATCTGACTGACCCTGAGGTTTACAACAACCGATGCAGTTGGCTGGTTGAGGAACAGATTTAGGAGCTGTGTGTTTGCTTCCTCAGCAGCCATGTGGAGACTTGTACGTCCACTTTTCTGGTCCTCCACACAGTAAACAGAAGTGGTTAATCAATGTTTCTGTAATACACGCATTACACTTGGAATCAAGTATACCTTTGCCCCACAGGAAGCACCCATTTGCAGCAGAATCTTGTTACACTCCAAAAACATCTGCCCTTTCTTAAGCAGAGATTCAGTGCCTTTCAATAAGCCAGACTTCTCCACACTGGCTATTTCTCTGACTATTGCATTGTGAGCCAGGACAGCTGTATGCAGAGAGGTTAAACCTGCAGGGAACAGCAGTCTTTATTATATTTTACGTACAGGGCACCCTTAAACAGTGAATAATAATAATGACTTACCTTCATAGTTAACCATATCAATATCAAAGACTTTACCAATTGCTTTGAGGGTCTTGAACATACTCTGACGAGAAAATGGAGATTGAATACTTTCAGTTTTAAAGATCGTAGAACTGTGTAATGTTTCTAACATGGCTATAATATATGTTTAGCCTTATACAGTTACCAAACATGGGCCAGTTGTGAACTACACCGAAGAATCAGATTTTATGAGCAGATAGAGCAATGTTACAGAGACACATTGTTCTACTGTGCACAGTCACGGTATTGAATTTCTCTAAACTATGGATGCTGACACCACCCCATGTTTTTATGAGTGTACACAGAACCTGTTTCACTTTGAAGTATTTTTACCTGAAGGCTTTGAACGTGCCCTTTCTCTATGCACACATGCAGAGGCGTGCGCCCCCAAGAGTCCCGCGCGTTTATCTGGGCTCCGTGTTCCAGTAAATCAGAAACTATAAGATGCTGATTGGTGGCAGCAGCTATATGTAGTGCAGTCTGTGAACAAGAAATACATTGAGAATCTGGTTACATACCCACAATGCATTTTTCTGTGTGTGTGTGTGTGTCCTGTGTGCGTGAGTGTGTGTGTCCTGTGTGTGTGTCCTGTGTGTGTGTCCTGTGTGTGTGTGTGTCCTGTGTGTGTGTGTCCTGTGTGTGTGTCCTGTGTGCGTGTGTGTCCTGTGTGTGTGTGTCCTGTGTGTGTGTGTCCTGTGTGCGTGCGTGTGCATGTGTGTGTGCGTGCATGTGTCTGTGTGTGTGTGTGCGTGTGCGTGCGTGTGTATGTGTGCAGCTCATTGTACCTGTCCATTATGTTCCTTCATGTCCAATGTGCCACTAACAGCCATGTTCACTGCAAGAACATATGCCATGGCACGTTTACCCTGTGCCACTGCGATGTGAAGAGCTCTGCGGACGAACCAACATCAATCAATATGTTTTTATGATATTGATCTTTTTTTCTCTCTTTAGTTTAGTACATACGTGTCTCCGTCTGAATCCTGCACGTTGAACAGTTCTGCGGACACGCCCCTCATTTTAGAGAGCTGTTGCTGGATTTGCCAGTGGAACAAAGTCATTGATGGGGCCTGCTGGAAGTGAGTGGGCAGATTTGTGTTGATTTGAGTTGAGTAAGGACTGAGATTATTCGGGGCGTGAGTCGGGCTTAGATCCATCTGAGTGTCCATGTGCTCAGGACTGTATTCCGGAGGTGCCATTTTTAATCCATGTTCTGACAGATTGTATTCATGCTGATCTCTCCATTTGCCCTCCTGTAACAAAAAACATGTTACTGTGCGTTGCAAATCTAGCGGCGTATCATTTTTGCACTGGTGTGTTTACATTATTTGTGTCCATCTGCTCAGGACTTGGGGTGCTGCAGTACCCTTCATATCTCTGTTGTTCTCTCAGGTACTGTGTTTTAAAATAGACTGTATCCTGTAACTAAGAACGAAGTGAAACGTGAAAGTTGGCTGTATCCACTGTAGACATACCTGGTGCAATATATCATTCCTGTTTTTCATCCGTTTCCTCATACTACATACCAAAACAGTGACTTACTTGTTCCTAGCCAACAACATAAAAAGAAACTGGGATTCAGATAACAATTGGTTAGATAAAAGAATGTATTATGAGCTTACTTGACGTTTCATCTTCAGCAGGTCTTTGACAGTTGTCCTTCTCTCTGTCGCTGGGCAGGTATCAGCGAAGTAAAAATCTAAACCACATGAGAGCTTTTATGAGTCAGCAGACTAAATCGAAAACAATAAATATCATACTACATATGCATTTAGTTAAAAACAAAATCTACTAGAAATACAAACCACCTACCTTCATCACTTAGGCAGTTGTTGACCAACCCTCCTCGTCCTCCCATAGTGTCAACCCAAGTGTGATCCAACATGCCCAGCATAATGTAAGCCAAGCCGCTGTCAAAAAAAACCAAGGCACATGTTATACACCTAACCCCATGTAAGATCAACACTGCCTGTTGCCACAAGATCTGTGATGTAACAAGGAACAACTGCCACAAAAGTCCCTCTCCTGCTGTTTCCTGGTTGGCAGACTTATGGAGGGGATTACTATCATATAATGTAGCATATTGCATATTGCTACAAAATATTAAAATGGCAGAAAATACAAAAATACCACCACTTAGACCAAAAGCAGATATTCAAATTCCCTCACACATTCAAATGATACTGAAGCCACTTGTTTGCAGTGGAAAGCCCAAAGAGCAAATTGTACAGTGTGCATTTGAAAGCTGTTGAAATCAAATTGTTCAAATTCGAGACTTACATGTTCAGTGCGGTCCTTGAAGCTCCTCGGGTTTAGTCTGAGAAAGAGCAGGTACTAAAAGTGTTTGTGTTGTCAAACCACTCCCAGCCACCTTACCAGCTTCCCTCTGGGGCTGCCCCTCCAATGAGGAAAGGATTTACATTTTTATGCTCCACTTAATGACCTTGTTGTTTCACACGCAACATGGATTGGTAAACATTTCAAATTAAACTGCTTTTGTATTGTATGTTCTTCTCATTGATTACAACAGAAAAACTTAGTGCCATATTTATTGCGCTCCAGGCTCAAACAGTGGTACAACACAGTGTTTTTTAAACAAGGATGAGTTCATGCAACTGACGAAAACAGTTCAACATTAAATATATCAGTTAACAGGTCTGTGTCAGTAATGTTCCCATACCTGCACTTTGTATTTCATCAACACAAACCTTGGGTAGTGAGCCATAGATAAACACTGATAGAATACCCAGTACTTTGAGCTTTTGCACACAGCAGTCTCTTTAGCATGACCGACTACAGTTTAATAAATAACTAATGCAGAACAAACACTCTGGCTCAAGTTTCAAACATCATCAAGATGTACAAGACAACCAAAAATATATTCCCTTTCTTGAAGGTTTCACATTTCAACCTTCATTCACACATCATTTATATTTGGTTACACAGTTTACAGTTGATCATTTCAGTGCAAAGAACAAATCTAGAACTGCAATATGTAATATATGCATGGATGATTTGCATAACGCAATATTTAGAAATGTCATTGTAAACAAGGCCACAAATTAGATATAATTTTAAATAAATGATCACATCCACAGTTAGTGTTTTAGGATGTTTCTGTGTGTGTTACAGTTCATGCTTGCCCTTCAATTTATATTTCACACATACATAAATCTATGCTCATAAGCATTCAAGCACATACCAGAACTATCACTTAGCTTCATTCATTTGCTGATCTACTGACAGTGAACTCCAAAACAAAACAAAAAACATAAAGTGCTTTTCCTGTATAATAATGAAGTACATGGCAACAGGTGACACAGCCATTAAACAGTGGCCTACTTAATGCAAATTAAACAGCAAAACTCTGTTGGCTCTGCAGTAAAAAAAACAACCACATGAAAAGGCTCAGAAAATCATACTGCCAAAACTAAGTAGAAACAATACTGCATGTGTACTAAAGTACTGATATGCGCTCGTCTTCGTTAGAGTACTCAATACAAAGGGCTGGAGTAGTCTCCAGTAGTTGGAATGCCTGAGAGGAAAGAGTGCAGCCCACAGTACGAAGTGATGGTTCCTCCATTCACAGTCACAGTCTAGTTGTTACCTGGTGTTCGAAGACACAATGCAATCAATACAGTATAATCATAACATGGAACAGCATCAAGACAGTTACTGACCTGCAATGTATTTGGCTCCCACTAACATGATCATGCTGCCCATTATGTAAAAGCCCAGGGGGATGCTGCAGAAGATGCTGGGTTCACCTTGAAGTCATTAGGAAGTAAAAGAAGCATTCATTTAGTGTAAGATGAGACTTTAACAATCCTGTCAAGACACTTTATAATTGTGATTATTACATATACATATATTGACACTAATGCAATAATAGTAAATATTGTTTATTTAATCAAGTCAATATGCAGTACCCCCCCCAGTGGTTGCGACCCCTGGCGTAATGGATATGAACATTAGCTCCTACCATTCCCATTGCCAACAGGCTCAGTTGTTTCCCAATTCATTGACTTCTGCACTGCCTTCTTCCATCTGGCATATCTAAACTCGCTCTCTGTAAACAAAGGCTTGTGTTAGTGTTTGAGTTATGTTGCTGGAGTTGCTGGCAGTAGTTGTGTGGTACCTTCAGGGTTGATCTGAGGCTCAAACTTCTCCGAGGTGACTTCACTCAGGTCCTCTGGGTTCAGACTCCACACACTCACACCCTCCGCTGCTCCAGCTGCCATCGCCGCCCCCAGAGCTGTCGTCTCAGGCATCGATGGCTTGACTTCAAAGAGAAACCATAGCAATAGCACTATATCAGCAAAGATTCATTTGAATTTATGTGAGTATGTATACAGTAATGCTATGAAAAGTCAGTGGTGTAGTGGGTAGGTGCTCGCCCTTCAACCAGAGGGTCGGTGGTCCGAGTCCCCGTCCAAGCACACGCTGTCGTTGTGTCCCTGGGCAAGACACTTAACCCCGCATTGCCTATGAATGAATGAATGAATGTGGTGGTGGTTGGAGGGGCTGTAGGCGCAGATTGACAGCCACCCCCTCTGTCAGTGTGCCCCAGGGCAGCTGTGGCTACACAAGTAGCTTACCACCACCGGGTGTGACTGTGGAGTGACTGAATAATGTAATGTAAAGCGTATGTGAGTCTTGAGAAAAGCGCTGTATAAAACTAATGCATTATTATATTATTATACTTCCAACATTTTATCAACCACATGAAACAAATTGAACTATACAAAGACTAACCTGAACCAGTTATCTGCAGCAGTGCACCATAATTAACACAACTAATTGAATTAACTAAAACTAAACTGCACTACCATTTACTACCAATTTAACCAGTTCCTGGAAGGCTGTGAGATGCAAATGGCTTCCACAGCTAATGCGTGTTAGTATATTCTATGTTTTGGAAACTTCTGCACAAAAACACAAACGTATCAGCTAATGTGTGGTGGCAAGCTCGTAGAAATCTTCGAACAAATGCAAAAAATATGTAAACCAGTTTAGATTCACATGGCATGATGAGATAAGCACACTGACTCATACTGATGTGTTATCATTATCATACCGACAGGGATGCACAGTATATCAGCCTGAAGCTGCATCAGTAGCCGGTTTGATGTCATTCCCCCGTCGACCTGCAGCTGAGTGAGGGGGATGCCACTGTCCTGATTCATGGCATCTAAGATCTACAGAAAAATACACAAAAAACATAATGAGACTATGTTCAGACCTATGGGCCATAGAATCTGAGGTATGTTACCTCTCTGGTCTGGAAACATACAGCCTCCAGTGCAGCAAACGCAAGGTGTCTCTTATTAGTGAACTGGGTGAGGCCACAGATGATCCTGGAACACAGAAGAATAAAATATTATATCTTATAGGGGTAATATGTGTGTAGTGTATTCACTCTCACCCTCTGGCACTAGGCTCCCAGTATGGTGCATAAAGGCCCGAAAAAGCAGGAACAAAATAACAACCATACGATGTGCCGACTGATGCAGCCAACTTTTCTGCACGCACAGACAAATCAGAAGGTTCATATGTATTTATGTCAGGGAAATATATGGTATCACATAACAGCATATAACAGAAATAACAGTGTTTGCTGCCACCTAGCGATAGCACAGACATACCAAGTTCCTCAGAGGAGGTAATGATTCCGAGGTTGTCCTGCAGCCAACGGACCACAGCTCCACAAATGGCTACAGAGCCCTATCAAAAAATGAAATTCACATGTTCATGCTAAACTCTAACAGCAGAGACAAATGTTTGCATTGATCAGCAGTAAATTTAGCATACCTCGAGAGCATAGCACGCTGGTTTGTCTCGGCCAAGCTTATAGGCTACAGTAGTGAGTAATCCATGATCAGACATTACAGGCTAAAAACATGATCAGACATCAGTATTTAGTAGACATACATTTTTGAATATTACATTATACATACAGCACCTTAGCTCCAGTGTTTCGCAGCAGAAAGCAGCCGGTACCATACCTGAAAAAGTACAGAGTAGATCTTCGCAGATGGGAAAACATAACTCAATTTATGATCAGAAATGACACTTACGTATTTTTGGCTTGTCCGTCCTGAAAGCACATTTGTCCAACCAGTGCTGCTGACTGATCACCAAGACACTGCATCAGGAAAATGAGATATTTTGATTAATTCATTTTGCAAGTCTAATTAGTGGTAGTAGTGTTATGTGTGAACCAGAAGCAGGTTCTTACCCCTGATATGGGAATACCAGTGAGAGCTCCAGATTTCTGTTGAAAAAAAGGGAGAAATATTGAATCGTGTAGATGTTTACTGTGGTAGTTTCAGTAGTTATTCAGATTATCTCTTAAACCATAGGCTGAAATGGCCTTGTTTGTATAATTTGAAAATTATACAACAATCTAGTGGATGTACTTAACAACCACATACTAATTGGTAAAAACGATGCTACTACCGACTGTGAGTATATATTATTTGACTGTGGGAAGCCAAATAACAATGATCAGGGTCATGTACAAAACACAATCAATACACATTAAAGTGAGGGAAACACAGGCACACGTGAGCCCAAGAAATGTCTTCACTCCTGTGTGAGGCTCAATGGTAACTGTCAGTAAAGAGTGCCAAAGAGTGAAGAGATTAGGTCATTCTGTGGGCCACATCCAGCCACTGCATGCCACAACACAAGCAACGTGAACAGGGAACGGCCAGCACATTTCCAACGTTCCTCTGCAAACTACCATTTTGATTTCTAAAAAATTGTGCAGGACAGACATGGAGCACTGATAAAAGTTAAATACAGCCCTTTACCCAGTTAAAAAATAGTAACTAATATTTTTAGCTGCATTTGTTAGCAGAGTTAGTAGTGGTGACATCTGTAGAATAGGCAATGGACTAAATATGAGTCTTGGAAATGCACCGAGTGGAGGTGTGTTAGCTCGACCATGAAGAAGCAGGAATGAGTCAAATAGTGATGACGAGTGCTACTTACCCGACTAGAACATATTTTCTACCAGTGAGAGAAAAAAACACAATGGTACACATATAATGCCTAAAGATCTGTTCATTAAGAGTAAAAACACACTATAAAAATGATATCTCTGTATTAATTAGTGCCTTATTGGATGACTAGCACTGTAGACAATGAAATAATTATGGTATTTTATCTAAATTTGTCAACAAAACATTTGAATTATGCTCACCATGAGGCCATATATTTCTGATGAACTTCGGACTCTGGGTAAGATCTCCATTGGAATACCGAAGTATCTGAAAAAAGACTTGCATGACTGGTTTGCCCTTGTACTGTGATATCTTTTTGACTATCCAACATACTTGCACAGATCAGGGTCCCAGTCCATTGTGTGAATGTTGAACAGCATGGTCCGACTGGCATTAGTTACATCAGTGCAGTGGACACCCCCTGATTTCCCTCCTGTCAAACACTAGGGCACATAAGAACATAAACAATATAAACGTCTATACACCATTTACTGCATATTGACATTGCATTTGTTTTTACCCAAATGAGCCAGGAGTCCACTGTCCCAAACATAGCCCGATGAGAGAGCACCGCCTTGTGGACTTCATCCACATTGTCCATGAGCCATCGAAGCTTCACTGCACTGAAGTAGGTGCTGATGGGAAGACCTGTTTTATGCTGCAGCATTACAAATATACAAGTAATTAAGTTAATCGTCTTCCATTGTTTGTGCAATGTTCCTTTACTCGCCTTCAAATGGTTCTTATTCCTTCCTGGAGTCTTGCTGATCAGATTCTCAACTGTTGATTGAGTTCGTAAGTCCAGCCAGACTAAACCCATCCAAAACATATACAGACTTTTAATATATTTAAGATGTGAAACTAAAGATTCACACCAACAAATCTTACCAACTGCATTGTAGAGTGGTTCCCCGGTTTCTTTGTCCCAAACAATAGTAGTTTCTCTTTGATTAGTCACTCCAATCGCTACACAGTTGAAAAAAGATTAGGATGAAGAGGCACATATGCGCACTTCTGTTTTTACTGTTCTCAATTCACATACCTTTAATGTTTGAGATGTCAATGTTGAGCTGGGTCAGTTTTTCACATGTTCGCTCCATGCACTCATAAACCGACTGCAGAATTTCTTTTGGATCCTCCTCCACCCATCTGAAGAAAATTAATGATGAAGTTGTATTTTTTTTAGCCTAGATTATTTTAAACCTACCCTTCTTTAGGGAAGCTCTGTTTGATTTCCACCTGATGATGGCTGAGAAGCTCTGATGTTCTGGAATTGAAGACCTACAAAGAACAAAAGTGGAATATTTAAGATCAATACATTAAAAAAAATGTAGCTTTGAAGGGCCGTGTTTAGTTTCCATAGAAACCTCATTGATTTGAAGACAGTAAAAATATGTCACAATTTGATATTATATGAGAAAATGTATGTCAAGCATTTTAACTAGTGTAACTTAAGACCCAACAGCTGTCACGAGTGTCTTACCTTTGCCTGCTGTAGTTATCACAGATATAAATATCACAGGACTGACCTGACTATAACTCAAATTCAAGGCATCCATGTTCAGAGTATGACTTATACATGGCTCTTGGTCACACATGAGTCACCCACATGCAGAATGTTTTAAGTTACTGTATATGTCCGAAACACAATACAAGCCATTTGACTGATTTGTGCACTGCAAATCATAGACTCCTGCCTCTTGGTAAAGTATTGTACAGTATCGTTACCAAAGATATATACAGTACAAGTAAAACCTGCTAAATTACTATCTTCATATGAAATCTGCACACAAACAAAGAAACCAAAAAAGCCACTGGCACAAGGCCTGTGACACCTTTATGGGCACACATGAAGAGCTAGCCTTCATTGACAGACCCACGCCCACTTTAGGTCTTACCAAAAAACGAGTAGAGCTTGTGCCTTGGTCAATGGCGGCGACCAGAGGTCCCAGCATGATCCGGTGTGAGGATGCGGCCATGGTGCCGTTCATGGGCAGCTCTGAAGCTTTGGCACCGCAGTGGGCACGAAACCTCTTATCACCGGTGCGGCAAAGCGGTTCAAGATTAACCAAAGTCGGTCAGTCAGTCTGGCGCACAGCTCATGCGTACTCGTCTCTCACTGATGACGCAATTTCTGAGCCTGTTTCAGCCTGTCCTGCCGTAGAACAAAGTACTCAGTACATCAGTTGTTTTTATGACGGTGAATTTCACTTGTTAGCTTCGCTGCAGCCACATATACCGGGGTTCAATCAGAAATTATGAAAAAGAACGTTCCCATACCGGGAGTCGAACCCGGGCCGCCTGGGTGAAAACCAGGAATCCTAACCGCTAGACCATATGGGACCGGCTATTAAAATTCGAGTGTCATAAAATAAACATATTGGGTTTCACAACATAAAACACCTTACTGGTCCCTACTTAGAAAGAATAACATTGAATTAAATGTAGGTATTACACATACATCTCTGCTGGCTAGTGTGTGTGGTTCTTTTGGTTTAACAGGAGGTTGGGCATAATATAATTTTCAATTAATCACTTAGGGCTCGTTGAACGTTTTTTCACCAGAAGATGGCGGCAAACCGTTACCAAGATAAGGTAAGCAGCTTCTCGTGTTAGTCCACTCGTTATTCATAGAAATTGGTGAGCTTTTCAACCATTTTAAATATAGAAATATGTGTTAAATCCAGATCAGTCAATCGCGCTGGTTACCGTGGGTGTGTTGTTTAGCGCGGGGGAAAACACAAAACGGCGGCGGGACGGTTCATTGACCCGGCGACGACTAACATTGACGTCATCAAAAGTGGACTTTGTTGTCGTGCAGTTTTCTCTGAAATGTCGAAGCGGCATTTTACTTCTTTTAGTTGATTTAAATTATTTGCTTGGAACTACTTGATTGAAATGTAATAACCGTGATTTTTTTACGTGTTTTGTGTAGTGTAGATGCCTGTTCTGAAATGTATTTGGTGTTAATGTACAATTTTATGCTAATTTCTTTCATACGTTAATAGGGCTGACTACTGGAAATCACAACCAAGGAAATTCTGCCAGTACTGCAAGTGTTGGATCGCAGACAATAAGCCCGTGAGTGCACACAACAATGAACATTGCAGTACATAAAGCCATGTCCTATGCTAACCTGGTTGTTTTGTATGCAGAGTATTGACTTTCACGAGAGGGGAAAGAACCACAAAGAAAATGTTACTGCAAAAATTTCTGAGGTATTAAAATGTATCTTGTATTGTATCTGGACATTTAATAATCTGAGCTCATGCATATTTGCGTTTGCGTTTCTTGGCACTGTTCTTGGGGCTGACATTAGAGATAAGCCTTACTTTCTATTGGCGATCCATGTTCTTTCTGCAGATTAAAAAGAAGAGCGTGGAGAAAGCAAAACAAGATCAGCGTAAGTCAAAACAGTTTGCAGCAATGGAGGAGGCAGCAATGAAAGCATATGAGGAAGATCTGAAGAGGATGCAGAAGGAGGAAGGTATGTTGCATTTTAGTCTGATATTATTATTCTATTCCTTTTTGAGTCTTTATACATTTTGTTTATTGTTAGCATTTGGACCAGAGGCTGAAACGGCATCAACAACATCAACATACAAACCTGAACCTTTGGTACAACCTCCAAAACAGCCCCAAGCAGCAAGGCTAGAGTCTAAGCAAAAGAAGGCAGGGAAGAAAAACACACAACCCAGACCTCCAAGATGGAACCCACAGCATACAGCAGCATTGGTGTGGGTCGAAGGAAAGACCAATGAGGGCCATACGTACTATTTTAACCCAGTTACTGGTGGTAAGAACACCTCATTAACTTCACTAATGCATTTCTTTAAAAAATGTTTTAATCAGAGTCATAATGTGTACTATATAACAGAATCTCGGTGGGAAAAACCAGCTGAATTTCAAGGAGAACGCTCACAAAGTGCACAGCCCAGGAACACTGAGGTAATCTTTTTCAGTGAAATGTACAATGTTAAAGTGAATAGGTTTAGCTTGTTGTCTAAAATATCTTTCAAATCACTCAACTGTAGAGTTCCATTGGCTGTGCTTGGGTGGAAGCCGTCAGCCCTGAAGGATATACTTATTACTACAACACACAATCAGGAGGTGAAACACTTTCAAAATATATTTTACATCATAACAAAAATACATTTTGATCATTTCTTGTTTTATACTTGAATATTACATTTAGAATCCAGTTGGGAGAAACCAGCAGACTTTCCTTCTGGTGAAACCCCTGGGTCCAGCCAACAGGGACAAAGTCAGGAGGAGCCGTCAGACACAGCAGAAGACCCACAGGTGAAAGAGGGTGAGGAAGAGGCAAACAACGACCAGACATTGAAGAAAACTGTGGACACTGAACAACCACTGAACAGCCAACAGTCGTCAGACCCCAAAACTAATGCCAAGGTATGTTGTTCAATAAAGAAATATACGTTTGTGTAAGCATTTAAAATGAATAGTACTTCCTTTTCAGAAAAGGAAAGCTGAAGCAGATCCTTCAGAGACTCTTGATGAAACTCCTAAAGAGAGTAGTGAGGAGAATAAACAGGAGAAAGATGGTTCAACAATTGTACCAGAGGACAACAAAGAAGAGAAGCGAGTAGAACCACAAATCAGAAAACCCAAAGCAGCCAATCCGTACGGGTCCTGGGAAAAGATCAAGGAAAAGAAGGACCCATAGTAAGTGCGCCCTCTGTTTGTGTAAAGCTTTTTACAATTGCAGTTTGAAATAAAACTTTTATTTCTTTTCTTATTAGTGCTAATGTGGATTGGCAGCTGCCACAGTTAGAGGGAGGGGAAGCCACCACTTCTGTAGACATTCCACCAGAGCCTAAACACAAGTTCAAGACACGTGTGATCACATCCCTGGGAGACAATAGTGGACCTGTCACATTTAAGAAAACCAAGACACAAAATGTGAAATCCAGGAGCCTTCGACGGAGGGACAGTGATGATTAATTGTAAATACAAAGAGACATTACTTGTGTAGATTTTTTTTAACATTCAATTTATTATTCCCCTTTTTACATCATTTAAAGAAAGGAAATTAAAGTAAAATATTTCTGACAAATGTGTTTTCTCTGTGTTTCTATGTTATACTAGCTCTATGATGCTATATCAGGGCAAACAACAGATAAACATCAGTAAACAAACTAGGCCTGTGCTGTCGTCCCCGACAGCAAGGTGTATATCGGTGAAACGGCCCCATACGTCTGCTACAACTGTCACCAACGGGCACCTTAATCAGACATTGTGTGTTTTCTAAGGGTTTTAATATTGTTAACGAGCAATTAAGAGGCCTCACCCCCAAACAATGACAA
>JAVQKC010033456.1:0-12541 GCA_036025475.1 Philypnodon macrostomus
ACAATGTTGAGTTATTGTGAATACACCATTAACGTTTGAACAATGTTGAGAGTTATTGTGAACGCGTTTAATAAAGTTTGACTGACTGACTTGTCTGACTGTTTTGTTTCTCTTAATGCTCCTTATGGTCCGGTGCGCCTTATATGAAAAAAGTTCGAAAATAGACCATTCATTGACAGTGCGCCTTATAATCCAGTGCGCCCTATAGTGCGGAAAATACGGTATATAAAACATGACAGGAAACACTATGGTCACTTCTTTCACATAAAAAAGAAGGCTTTTGATCACACATTGAATGAAATAAAACTTTACATGCAAAGTCCATGCAGTGAGAAATGAGAGGTATTATTACTTAAGACACAATGAGGCAACGCTATGTGCAATTTGAAGTCACCAATTCACCTATATATGTAAGCATTTGACCAGTGTTTTAAAGTAGTTTGCACATCAAATCACACAACACATTAAAACACACTTCAAATCAGCCGTTGGACATAGTGTGGACCTGCTATACCTAGTAAAGTGAAAGAAATGCTACAAATCTACAAAAGAGAAAGCACTCTGGGAGAAACTGGGCAGACATCCACTACCTCTTTTCGGAGTTGAGTCTTTTCTTTTTCCAAATCCCGGAAGACATCCTTCAGCATCCCTACCTCAAATTTAAACCTCTCCAGGTCCTCTTCTAACTCTTCGTCGGACACACCGGTCACAGAAAGGGACCGCCTGTGTGATGTGGGGGGCTGGGTTTCAACAAAACCTTCATTATTGTCCCCAGATTCACTCCCCAGATCCTCTTCATCAACTGGTTCAATGTTGTATTTTAAGGGTGAGCTAAGGTGCACATCAAAGCCTGGTTTACTTGTAAAAGCAGAGGTTGCATCTGGTTTGGTGACTTCTAGAGGTGGTGGTGAAAATGACCTGTACTCCTCTTCCTTCTCTTCTCCTGGGACATCTTGATTGCCTGGCTCTGGTATCTTGCTACATTCATTTTTGTTAGTGATATCAATAGAGTGTGACGAAGAGGGCATGATCTCCTCATCTAGGATGTCCGGGGCTAAATCTAGCTCTAGGGATATTCTACCTTCTAAATGCACCTCTTGATACAAGGAGTCATCAGCTTCATCTTCCTCAATTATTTCATTATTTTGCAAGCTAGAATCTATATTTAAGTCTGGTCTAGTGGCATATGTAAAGTCATCTGTGGCTTCTTCAGGAGCTGGTGAATATGGCCTACGCGCCTCTTCCTGATCCTCCTCTCCTGTGACTTCTTGGTTGTCTAGTTTGAGCTCTGATGCCTTACTACATTCATTGAAGTTGCCGAAATCTATGGCATATGAGGACGAGGGCATATTTTCCTCCTCTTCCTCCGCTGGAATGTCCTGGCTGGCTAACGGAAGTTCTGGGGACTTGCCATCTTCATACCTGGGATCTGCATACGCCTGTTCACACAAGGAATCTTCAGTCATTTCAGACACTTCTGAGTCTTCAAACGCAGACTCTCTTTGTTCTGGTATCGTGAGAAGCCTTGTAGTCGGTCTTGTTCTTGCTATAGGCCTCACAATAACCTCTCCATCTTCATCACTTGACGTTTCTGCTAGATTTTCAGCTCTCTCCTCCTCGTCGTCCTCCTCCTCCTCCTCCTCCTCATCGCTTTGTCGTGATTTAAAAACTTCCCCAAATCTTGCCTTTAATTCAGCCGCTACACTCTTGTATGTAGTTTTAACTTCTCTCTTCTCCACCTCCACCCAGAGTTTCTCATAGCGTTTTTCCCACGGGGGCGGGTCACTTGTTTCTCTGGTGTCACTGTGGTCTCTCAAATTGTAGCCATCATCATCATCGTCGTCGTCATATTCAGAGTGGGGATGGCTCGAGGGGTGAGGGGGTTCTACATCTAGTTGTCCTAAATCTACTGCATCATGTCTCTCCTTGGTGGGGCAGGGTAAGCACAAAACAGAAAACAAAATTGCACAAGCCAACGTATAAATATAACATAAACAAAAGTTAGCAGAACATAAATAGACATGCAGGTTAATGTATGTTAGGATGCATTTTTCTTATACAAAAACATCCTAGATTACAGAACATCCCATAGATAAGTCATTCAGTGAACACTAGTAAAAATTACCTCGTATACAACAGTGATGTAAATAATTGTATACTCTCTGTAATAATCAACGTGAGCTTTTCAAATGTGAATGAATGTTGGTTGATAGCATTCCATGAGTTAGACACTATTCCTTTATAATAGTGTATGTTTATAAAAGTGAGTGATTTAAATCATTTTGAGCATATGCATAATATATTCCTAGAGAATCATTTGCGTGGGTTGTAGCAACGATTGTGTATCTCTTTCCATTATTTCACACACCTCAAGTTTCTCCTCCTCTTCTTCAGACTCTACAACACTCTCTGTGCTTCTTGGTGCTTTTGCTGCATGCTCTGGGGAATCTGATTCACAGAGGTTAACAGTTTTTAGGTACCAGACACAATGCACACAAATAGACAATATCATCAAAACAACCAGCGATTCTCACCTGGTTCATCTAAGGCCTGCTGATAAACCGCCTCCATCATGTGGGTCTCACTTTGCCTTTCGGAGTCCCAGTCTGACTCTGAAAAAAGAACATGTAGATAATAAGGGATAATACACAAATACTAATAAAAATACATTTAATGTGATTGAAATTTACAGAAACTACCATTAAAATAATACAAAGCTGAGTTTACCTTCTTTACTTTCAGATTTGCAGGGCGTCATCTTCCTGGCCCGAGGCTGTGGAGGGGGCATGGATTGAGACGGTGTGCTGGGCAATCTGGAGTTGATGTTCCTCTGAGGCGTGACTGGAGCTGTTGTTAAAAGGTTTTCGTCTTTGTTTGGTGGTTCAGAGGTTTCCGGGAATTCTTCAATCCCAGGAGAAGGCAGCCTTCGCCCGGGGAGAGTGCGCTTACTGGTGGTGCTGGCCGAATCCCAGTCTGACGCATCTAAGGCCATAAAGAGACAATATAGGCATACAAAGGAAGGTTCCTGATTTATATTGTCGTCAGTACAAAACTCAAAGAAATGTCTGGCATACTATGACTAGAACTAACCCTGTAAGAGATGGCAATAGTACTGTCATTAAAGCATCAACAATTATTACTTTACCTTCAAGATCATCAGCATCACCCAATCCCAGCTCTTCCATTAAGTCTGGTAAAGAGAAACACCCCATTTACATGTCAATATATCTAGTTCATATTCTAGATTCATACAAATACAGATAATTAGAAATACCAGTCTTTTGGTCTGAGGCTCCTTCAGGTTTGTTCAGAAGTTGTTCCCATTTAGGCTTTTCACTCTAAAGGAAATAACATTATATTTGTATATAATTGGGCCCTGTCTTATATAATCTTATTATAATCATATCCATGGACATTTTTAGAGCTTACCTCTTTGTGCAAACTTTCACCTTGTTCTACGTTCTTTGCATCATCAGTTACAGCTCTGCTGTTATCAACTACATGAATAAAAGACACAAAATATATCAATTATGTCTGTAATAAGATTACATCTACATGAGCTTTGAAAGAACATGATGATGAAGCCGGATGGTTTGGCCAGACATTGTAAACACCATTCCCATGCAGCACAGTTCAAGGTTAATGAGCATGGCCGAGCATGGTTAGGGGTGATAACAGCATTATGGTCTAGTGTTAAAACAAGTGTGTTACGATTGACAAGACAAGAAACAAGAAGAGATGTGTCTTTACCTTCAACCAAGCAAACTCTAAAACACACATGTTCCATATTTGAGTGAACCGTGACAGACACTGATGTATGCATAGTATGGCACATGCATTATCTTATGGTGATCACAATGTGATGATCAGGTCTATGGATAACATAATGGTAACATGCAGTTCCTTATAGACTCATGAGGCGAGACAAGCTCTCATACCCTCTCCCTGGCTGCTCTTTGGCCTGTCTACACTTCTCCGACAGTCTAGCAATGCCATCCTACCGCTCCCTTCTCCTCTTAAAAAAGAGGGAATATAAAAGAAATCTATAGAAGAGATGCAACAGACTTTTGTCAAGGCTCTTTTTTACATTTAAACCCACGTCTCAATTATTATAAATAGAATGTATAGGTTCATAAATCACAATAAAAAAGAATGCTGTATATTTTTTGTAACTGCACAATCTTCTGCAGGCCACAGATAACTGCAGCATGAAATGGTGCCTGAAATGGTTCATTATTAAAAGTATGTATATCATCTATTAACTCACTTTCTACCATTTCTTCATTGACGGCGGACGTATCCTCTTGAGCAAGTCCTTTGTTATCTTCCTTTTTAAGAGGTGAATCATCTGAATCAGACTACACAGAAAAAAGTTACCATTTTAATATGCAAAAATACTGCAATCTTACAATGGTGTGACTGTACCTCATCCCAGGAGTCCTGTTCACCCCTTTCTAGGCCAAGTTCAGACATGAAATCTAAACAGATCATCAGTCATCCTTTAGATATTAGTATTTCAGGTAATGTGAACAACAGACAAAAAATGCTGAATACCTCTTTTCTTGTCTTTAGAGGTATCTCCTTCAGGGATAGTTGAGGCAGCGTCGAGGGACTGTTCACTCTCCTCCAGCTGCTCCTCCTCTTCCTCAGAATAGTCTTCCTCATTTTGATCACTATCATCATCAGTGGAATGCACTTCCTGTAAAAAATTAAAAATGTATAGTTTAACACAGTATATGGGCTGAGTACTCAAGAACCTAAGATTTTAATATTTAGCCATAACTTTGGATAACATGTCAAATTAATACTCTTTGATTGACTTAATCTAGTGGTCCTCAACTGGATTGACTGTGGGAGCCCAATGCAGAATTTTGCCAAAACTGCACTGAAATGTAATCATCCTCCCCATGCACACTTATTTGCGCTGACCCACAAGTTGAGAACCAGTGAATTACTAACTAGAAAACTAAACAAACATCTAGAAACCAATAGAACGTTGGGATGTTACCTTGATACATACTTCTTTATAATTCTTCACCACAGGACCTTTTTCACCTAAACTTTCATCGAGCGAATCAACGTCAACATCATCTATATCCGTCTGAGGTAGTGCTTCATCAGAAAACGTGTTTGCGTCTGTATCAGAGGGCTGACCAGCTGGACTAGCAGCCACAGTTTTGATTGTTAACAAGTCTCTAGATGTCTCTTTGGTCATGCTTATCTCTTCAGTGGCACATGTACTTTCCAAAGGGACATATGAGATTAGTTTAGCAGCATCTTGAGTATCTCCCTCCTCAGAAACTTTAACCGTAGCAGTGGCAAAGTCGTACTCTAGCTTTTGGTCGTGGCTGTCTGAGTCTTCACTGGTCTCATGTCGTGTGGGGTGAACCTTCTTCACGTCCGAGAGGTTTTCTTCATGGTCACTCCAACTGCTGTCATTGTCAAGATCACCTTCTACAATTTGTTGTTGTGAATTTTCTAGTTTTCTGCCAACATCTGTATTTTCATTTGGTGGTGATTGGTGACTAACTGCTTTCTGACTACTTGTAACATCTTTCTCAGTACAAAGTTTTACATTTGTGTTGGCTGGTGGGAATGAGCATATATTACACTCATCATGATAATTTTTCACCTCATTTTCTGAAACTGAATCCCAGTCTGACTCTGAATCAGCTTTCTTCTTTGTAGACTGGGGAGATGTCACAAACTCCGGCTTATCTAACACTTGCATAGATGAGTTGCACTTAGGAGAGGCTTGTTGGTTTTCCATTTTTGATTTAGCATCTTCAGACATTGTTGATATGGCTTCTAATATTGGACTATGAGCTTTTAATTCACCTTTCTCATTTTGAGTCCCGTCTAGTAGTTCATCATTGGGTAAATCCGAATCACTGTCTAATGAGGACCCCCATGAAGACTTGCGTTTTCCTATCATTGCTTCATTGCCTAAGGAGAGACTGTCTACACCCGACACTGCGCTATTTTGTTTAACCACATCATTTTTATATTTGCCCCCAATACTACTAGTTGGATGTTCAATGCATTGTTTAGCTCCAATGCTGTCCTCTTCATCTGAAATTTTTGACTCTACCCTAATTGCAGACACAATGCAGTCTTCTTTCACATCTAATCTCGCTGGTAAAGGAGAGTTTGACATTTCAGTTGGTCCACCAAAGTCATTGCTTGGAATATTTTCTGATACATTTTGAAGATCACTAATATTTGGTGCAAGATTTTTAGCAGCAATGTTTGTTTGATTAATTGCACAGTTGTCTGTTTTAGGAGACTCTTCTTCATCCTCTTCACTGGCCTCATCTTCATCAGAGTCTTCCTCCTCCTCCTCCTCATCTTCATCATCCTCATCATCATCGTCATTTGAGTCTTCCTCCTCTGAACTTTCATCTTGCGGCTCAACTATTGTTTTACTGCATGAAGGCTGCTCAGATCGTGCACGTTTCAACTTCTTCTCTCCACTTCCAGCTTGTTCAATTCAAGAAAAGATAGAGCGTACACATTAGAACAAACATTTTACCTTTTTGTAGACAGGCAGAGGGGTGGAACTCATCTGGGGTGCTTTGAAAAGGTGGGAATCGGGATGAGGATCAACAGAATTGGATGGGACACTGCTGGTAGATGGTAAAGCCTTTGGGAGGACTGGGGCAGACTGGGCGGGGTTCTCAAGTTCTGGTTCAGACTCAACACCACTCAAGGATGTGTCAGGCTGCACTGAAGCTACTAGGGTTAAAAAAGGGGTAAAACATAACTACCAACTACCAACAGGGAAACACAAAGGAACAAATTATTACTATATATCATTCAAATTATATTTCTGCTACCTCCTCCTTTTTTAGATGCAATCATATCCAGAAAGTTGAACTTTTTGGATTTCTGGAGAAAAACATAGTGGGATGTAGAGTTAGAGCGAGTTCAGAGAAGTAGCACGATCGCCAGTAATGAGTCAACAGTGGGACCAACCTTTGCAATTGAAGGTGATTCATTGTCATTGTCTGAAGAGGGCCAGTCATCACCACCACTTTTTGAAAGACTAAAAGAGACAACATTGAAGCAGGTATAATTCTCTATTGTACAATGCTTTTACATTAGCACTCTATTGCTAACTGGTAGGTAAAGATGGTTGTTAGCATTTCAGGATTTTGAATGTTCTAACCCCAGTGTAAAAGGAGAAAATTGGGTTCCAAGAGAAAAAAATAATCATTGGGTCATCATTGAGTAAACATGGCACTCACCGACTCAATGACTCCGACTGAGAATTATCCTCAAAATCTAGAAAAAAGCAAAAGGAGTTTGTACATTATAATAAGCAGATCACTTAAACATCACTAAACTACCACTAGCACTTTCAAAAGCTCTGTACCCAACCCAACAGGTACAAGACTTGCACGGAGCATTTCTGGTAAATGTCTTTAGCAAGAAATTGGTACAATTGAACTACATCTAAGCAAATACCTCCCCCTGCGTCATTTGCTCCTTGCTCTAGATCCAGTCAGTGGTATTGCATGAGGAATAAATGCAATAAATAATATCAATTAACAGTTGATTTACTACCTGAATGTTAAAGTCTTCACACTATCTTGGTTCTAAATTTTGTAACAATCTTTACCGTCTTTGCCGATGGCTGGCCCGCCCAGAGAGAAGCCTGCTTCTGCTGGTGGGGATGGAGGGGCCATTTTTTTCTTCTTTTTGCCTTGTTCTTGATGTAAAAAAGAGGCTTCACCCCTTCTCTGTGTACTGTATTCACTGATGAGAAGAGAACAGCTACAAAAGACAATATTGATGTATTTTGTGTTGCATTATTGTTCAATATTAGACCAAGTGTTGCAAATCCTTACGGATGGTGTCCATTATTTGCAGCATAGTCTTCAGCTGACAATCCTTTGGCGTCTGTTTGAGTAGAGTCTGCTTTGTATCGCAACAGCACCCGCAGCATAGCAATCTGACCATTACTAGCAGCCACCATTAATGGTGACCTGAGAGTTAAAAAGAACAATAATAGTCATATTAAATATATTATAAAGGACACTCATGTACCAGAACCAAATAATTGGTTTGATTTTTAGTGACCTTTTATTTTCATCAGTGGTATTTACATCCGCTCCTTCCTTTAGAAGAAACTCTGCCATGTCGATATGGTCCTCACGCACTGCAACACTCAGAGGTGTAAGACCCTCCTGAAATCACAGCCAACACAAAAGAAATATGTTATATGTAATGGAGTTTCACACTTCCATAGCAGCTACCTTTAATGATTTTCTTCAGATCCTACTTTAAAACCGAGCTGTAGTAAGAAATACCTTATTGGAAGCATTTTTGTTGGCCTCATGATCCAGGAGCAGCGATGCGGTGGAAATAGACGGGATGTTCGCAGCCAAATGTAAGGCTGTATTTCCATTGCTGTCCACCAGGTTGGGCTCAGCATGATTCTCCAGAAGGATGCTAACACACTGCTCATGCTGCCCCTGCACCGCCTTACAAAGAGATTAAAGAAATACTTTGAAAAAAGGAGCATTCCATTGTACACTAACTTTGTTTATTTTAAAATGGATTGGAAATTGGAAATGTATGTAAGGTATACAAGGATTACCTTCATTAAGGCGGATCTATTTTGATTGTCACATAGGTTAAGCTTGGCTTTGCTCTCAACAAGAAACTGCACCACGTCAATATGACCGGCAGCACAGGCAATATGAAGGGCAGTTCTGTAAATGTGGGTACAGAGAAAAGCATTACATATTTTGACACATTACATATTTTGACACATATCTTGAATAAATAGGAGTGGCGTAAAGAGTAATATTTCTATATCTCGAATAGTCTTTTGGTGATACGGCATCAATACTGCAGGCTGCTGAATCGGAATTTATAATATTTTGTATATTTCACAAAAATCAAATCTGGCAGTCCTTAAGAAAATGTACTTATTTGTGAGATAGTATTCACGGTTCTAATTATTAAATTAACTGTATTTAATCAAAAAAGTGATATATTGTAGGTTATAATTGTGTATCGCATTATCGCCATATTGAGATATTATTGGACTCGTGAGCCATGTATTGCGTATTGAGTCGTGAGGTACCCCGAAGTTCCCAGCCCTAGTAATGAAGACAATTATTTTCTTGTTTAAAATGTAACTATATTGTACCTAATTACTTTGATTGTTGCTACTACAAATACATGTGTCCCGTAAGCAAAGCACTTACTTTTAACACTGGCTAATTGTGAGCGGTAACAAGATCTGGCTGTGTAACATAAGGACAAAATAAACAATAGGTGTCAAGTGTTCACTTGTTAGTTTTCACACTTGGCAGTTGGCACTTTTAGTCCTACACACTTACAGCATAGGAACGTATTTGACATTTTATATTCATTATAAAAATAATCATAATACTCATTTCAAAACATAATAATGACATATTTTATCACTAAATAGTCAAATAAATAAAAACATGACTGGTAAACTGACAAACTGAGGTATTCCTTTTATAAATGTACTTTCAACTTACCTGTTTTCCTTATCGAGCTGATTGATGTCATTCTTCTGTTTGGTTGCGAGTTGTTTTAATTTAACCAAATCGCCCACTGATGCAGCCTTGTGAACCTTCCCCAGATCCTTGTCCTTCAGCTCATAGCCCACAGAGAGCACGCTGCCACTGTCAGGAGTTCCGGTGGAAGATTTCTTTTTCTTGGCAAAGCTGAATATTTTCTTCATTGTACGCAGCAGTACGACATTGCCTTTGCAGCGTCACTACCTGCCATCCATGAGGTGCCCCGAGTGGTAGTACCTGAAATAGGACGTGGTGTAAAGCCGATTAGCAGCGTACACAACCCGTGACAAGGCAAATGCAACGTTGGTAAATAAAACCCCCCCTTCATCGACAAAATATAGAGGTAACCAATCAGGTCGAGAGCAGTCTATCTAGCACACACAGCCTCTGTGCTACGGAGGCTCCATGCACCGTCGCTCTGTGATCATACCTTACTTACAATATGGAGTCTTTTATAGCGTTGCAGTTTCGCTTGACACAGCCACCAATATTTCACAGCAAACCTTTCCGACTTGAGTAGCTAGTTAGCTATGCACTGTATCCTGCCTGTTTCTATGGCAATAGACTGGACAGACAGAAGGACAGCTATTCCACGTGTTCTTTTTTATTTTTTTAATCCATTTATAACAATTATTCTCTCGGTTGTAAGAAACAAACTCCTAGTGGGCTTAAATAAACAACAGAATATGCAACCAATGCAGAATATGATGATAAAATAATGGCTATCAGCGGTTGCCTGGCAACGGTCCTCGGTTCATGAGTTGGCTCAGCGCGCGCCTCCCACGTCGTCATTTCACAAATCACACAAACCGCCACTTTTAAACAGTTTACGGACCAGCACATGAGGACGCCTTGACATAAAAGAGTGTTTATTCACCGGTGCGTCGGAAACGTGTTGAGAACACTTCTAAAAGAGCGGAAGCCACTACTGTAGTCTGCGCTGTGAAAATAACGCTGCCAAATGTACGCTAATTAGCAAAGACTGAAGAGGGGTGAACTGAATGACACCCGAAACCTTAACTTTGAGGCAATACGCAAAACGACTAACACTTATACCAGTACTAGTGTCAGTTTGTATGAGCCCAACTGTAGTAATGTATAAACTAACCTAAATACTAACCTGTTGATTGTCCAGTTCACACCACAGTCATAAACAGAGCTAAAGCTAAGCTACTGTAATCCACAGACGCCTGTCTGGTTGTTGGGGTTTCAATCAGCCAATCAGAAAACATATTTTTGGTTACTGCCGGAGTTTCTGGCCAATCAGTTGCTTTGCTGATGGTCACGAGGTTTGGTTTATAAAAAAAAAATGTCTAGAGCGGTAACTGTAATGAGCAGAAATACACACCTGATGGCGACATCTCCTTGGTAATAAGAATCACTAGGATTTATAAACGGTCAAAGGCAAAAAACAAACAAACAAAAAACAAAACTGTGCTAGAAATGTCCAAGCTAAAAAAATATGGATTCATTTTTTCAGAGAATTACTGCGCAAATAGACTTAAAAGGATGCAAAATGTATAAGTAAAAAAAGCAATAGGGAATAAAATACACCATACTGAACAGACAAATAACAAAATAAGAGAATACTAACACAATAAAACAACAAAAGAGAAAGCCAAGCACTATGTCTATGTCTATGTCTTTAAAGATTTAAATGTCTCGAACAGTTCAGGTCTTCTGTATTTATTGTGACACATTTATGGTCATCAAGACAACTACATAAATCACTTTTAAATCCATATATTACGGCACTGTAAATGTACATGTTAGCCAGGTTTAAAGGACTATCTTAGCCTACCCCAAAAGCCCTATTGGCCTAATATAGCTTGCCATTGTTATTGAGATAATATATGGCATGCAATTATGATAATGATTTTGTGACTGTCTGTGTTGTCTCCTTTAAAAACAGGAGGCATTTGTGTTGCAGTTTGTACTACGACAAGCAATTACCCCGATGTGGCATTTCCATGGAGCTGTGTGGGTGTACAGAGACAAGTGGGGGCTCCAGAGAGCAGCTATTTGTCACCACATACAATACTCGGACCAATTAGTTGTGTTACCGTGTGACAGGTAACTCTATGGGAGTGTGTATTTAGATAAGGTGGTTTTAAACCCTCCATTGAGCCTTGAGTATTGACAAAACATATGTGTCTGTGTGGGGGAAATTTCCAACCTGGCAAGCCAGACTCTCCGCAGAGGACTCACGGCTTACCAGGCTAGGAGATCTTTTCAAGCATTAACACTTCCAGAAATGCCACACTCAAACTTAACCCTTTTCACTGTGTGTCTGTGAAAACAAAGAAACATATGTGACCGTCTTGAAGGCCAGTTTCAGCCTTCAGTCCCTATAATCTTCAGCATCAGCAGGGTTCAACCAAAATCAGTAAATGTATTCTTCGTGTCTAGCAAAACAGACATGGTTAAACAACGAGCAGCCATGACAAAATACTCGTAAAAAAAATGAACAAGCAATAAAAATATAATTAAAAAAGATCAGAGTATGGGACATGTTTCTGTAGAGCATCCTTTTCTTCCTCATGCCTTTGTTATTGTTGTGGCTTGCTTGAGCTATTGACTTTGACATATTAGGCTGTTATAGGTTTATAGGTAGGCTACTTTTCTTATAATTTACCCTCAAACTTACCATACATCGTGAGAACAGGGCACCTAATGTAAACAGATTATGGTAACACTATATTTTACATAGCTCCTAACTACATTGTATCTACCTCATTAAGTACAATGTAATTACACTGTGTAACAAACTGTAATAGCATGTAACTACATTGTATCTACCTCATTAAGTACAATCTAATAAACTGTGTAACAAACTGTAATAGCATGTAACTACATTGTAATAATAATAATAATGCATTAGTTTTATACAGCGCTTTTCTCAAGACTCAAAGACACTTTACATTACATTATTCATTCACTCCACAGTCACACCCGGTGGTGGTAAGCTACTTGTGTAG